>VOMN01084349.1:0-29774 GCA_014899125.1 Orchestia grillus
GAAAGCGTCCACTTCTAATGTTGAAAGTGTCCACTTCTAATGTGGAAAGTGTCCCCTTCTAATGTGGAAAGTGTCCCCTTCTAATGTGGAAAGTGTCTACTTCTAATGTGGAAAGTGTCCACTTCTAATGTGGAAAGTGTCCACTTCTAATGTGGAAAGTGTCCACTTCTAATGGGGAAAGTGTCCACTTCTAATGTTGAAAGTGTCCACTTCTAATGTTGAAAATGTCCACTTCTAATGATGAAAGTGTCCACTTCTGATGTTGAAAGTGTCCACTTCTAATGTTGAAAGTGTCCATTTCTAATGTTGAAAGTGTCCATTTTTAATGTAGAAAGTGTCCATTTTTAATGTTGAAAGTGTCCATTTTTAATGTAGAAAGTGTCCATTTTTAATGTAGAAAGTGTCCATTTTTAATGTAGAAAGTGTCAATTTTTAATGTGGAAAGTGTCCATTTTAAATGTGGAAAGTGTCCATTTTAAATGAGGAAAGTATGCATTTTTAATGTGGGAAGTATGCATTTTTAATGTGGAAAGTATGCATTTTTAATGTGGAAAGTATGCATTTTTAAGGTAGAAAGTATACATTTTTAATGTGGAAAGTATACATTTTAAATGTGGAAAGTATGCATTTTAAATGTGGAAAGTATCCATGTTTATTGTTGAAAGTACTTACCCGAGTTTGATTGCGTACTTCCAGGCATCGACAACAAAGTCTTCCCCAGACATGGTCGCCAGCACTCTTCCGTCATCTTCAAAGAAGAAAAGGAAAAACTCCTTCCGTCGCAGCCTGTCCTTTCGAGGGAAATCGAAGGGAAAAATGAGAAATGAGTGCGACATAAATGAATATGAAGAAGATAAAGAGGGTAATCTGAAGAATGAACAAGGACAGGAATATGACCGTAAAATTGAGGAAAACAATTTAGAAGACAAGGAAAATGAGCTTGTTAAACCTAAGAAAATTTTGAGAACCGGCGTTCTTCTACCAGCAGGAGAAATCAATCCTGTTCGTTTGAAGAAAGTTAAGATGGTGGGAAGTAATCACGAAGATCTTTTAAGCACAGGTGCGGGAGAGAACGAGAAACCATGCCCAGAACAAACGTTCGGAGTTCAACTGAAGAAAACAAGCTACAAGGAAAAATATGTATCGGAAAATACAGAAAAGGTTAGGGAAGAACAAAGAAATGGAACGGATAATGAACATGATTTCCGTAGCTTGCTTCGGTCTCGACGAACCTCAACAACTGGAGTTGATAAAAAATTGTACGTGAAGTATGGAAAGGAGCCCGCAGAAACATTGGAGAGAGGTGAAAAAAGTCAAAGAAAACGATCCCCTTCTCCGAGTATGCCTCTGTCGAAGTCATTGCAGGGCGTGTTGAGCAGGAGCACGGAAACTGATGACCTTGTTTTGGACGGTACGACGGAACATCGTGTGCAGAGGAAGGATGAGGAGACTATCAGGACTGTCAAATCGACTGGTGTAGTCGATTTAATGAATGGGAGCGCGTCTTCTGTGAATCACGCAAGCCCGGACAGAATACGTTACAGCGACCCTCCGAGGGAACTGGACATCGTTGGTGAAGGGCTTAGAGCTCATCCAAAGCTTGAGCTGAAGTTCAGCGAAGAGAAAAGGGAATCCTCCCTACTTGAAACAATTGAATCAATGGATGATTCCCCCGTTATCAAAGACTTTAGCATTGACGATGAAAACTCAAACCTTGAAATCGCCGAAGAACTAAAAATCGTTGAAGTAGTTGATACATCTGAAAATTTGGAAGATATTCGGGAAAACAAATTATCGTCGGTTACCAACATCGTATTGCGCCCAGCCTCGAAGGATAGTCTACAACTCTGTTGCTTCAACTCGAAGCTGAATGATGACTCTAAAAATGATGTTGATTTTAACTCTCCCAAATCATTGGTAGACCCTGGCAAAAGTAGTAAGGACGATAATCGCCCTCAGATTCCGTCTAGTCAGTTCTCAGATGATGAACTGAAAAACAAACAAACGGGTTTGTGTGATAGTCAGTCTTTTCAAAACGTCCAGAACAAAGCTAAAGCCAATGATAAATTTGAACTGGACAAGCTATCAGAAAAGGGAAAAGAAACAGAAATGTCCAAATCTAAACTGGGCCAAAACTCTGCTTGCGAAGATGGTGGAGATTCAGATGCATATAGACAGACTTTCGCGTACGTACATCACGTAAGTGAGCCGGAAGTTAAATTGGAAGCTGGTATGAAAGACATTTTAAAGGAAAACGGCTCAAGCAACATACATGGAGAGCTACCTGGAAAAGATGAAGAAAACGAAGAATGCGCTGTTCTTCGGCACAATGATCCATCATTTTCTTTTAGATCGCCTTCCCGGACTTCAGAACCCGCATGTTTTGACGATCAATCACTCAGTACAAGCCTCGATTCAAGGCGTACATCCACGGCCGAATCCGGCACCACAGATCGGCCCGACTATACACCTCAGATCTCCGTCGCAAGGTCTTCGAGCGCCGAGAGTGGCGAGCCTCTGGCGAGGACCAGTTTCATGGGGAATCGCTTCTCATGGGGCTCTGGTGCCAACTTTTGCGGTGCTCGAAACTCATCAAGCGACACTAACACGTCCAAAGAGAGTCTTGGATCACCGTCAACAAACCCGTCCCGTCGTCACAGTTACGGTAATGACTTGACGGTTCCTGATGTTCCCTTTACGACTCGAGCCAAGACTTCCGCTTGTATCAGTGAACTTTCGCCTTCCAGTTCCACTGGCGCTGTGATGAGGAAACTGCCTTCCAGGAAACGACAAGAACGTCCTGCCAGTTCGGGTAACCGCGAGAGTTTGATTTTGCCTGAATATGTCGTCGTAGAAGAAGACGTTGGCGAGCCTCCACTCACAGCTACTTCCACAATCCAAAAACAATGTGATATTCGGAGTGAAGAGGAATAAGTTTTTGACGCATTCAATAATTGTGGGACACAAATAAACGTGGCAATCTAATTGCATTACGTACGCGCGTGTTTAGTCTAGTTTTCTCGGAGACTAGCACTGAAAGCGATTTCAATTTCTTTTAGCGCGTCTTAGGGGACTTAAAATGATCATATCAGAAACATCTTTACACTTTTTACACAAGGGACAGTAATATTTAAGGATATAGATGTTCGCCGTAGGAATTTGTATCTACTCGCATTTCAATCGGCAAAACTTCTCATTTTCTGTTGTTGGTCTTTTTTAATGCCGGTGACTTTCTAGTAGAGGTTGACTTACCGACAATGCAACTAACTTATGCACATTTCACATGCGTTTAGTTTCGTTTTTCTCTCCTTACCGCTTATCGTTTCTTTTAGGGATGTTTAATCACGATGCTTCATTGTGCTGAAGGCACAAGATAGTCTCTACTTTTAAGTTACAGTAAGTCTGAGTCTGTGCACTGCAACTAGGAGTTAATCTTTACTGAGTTTCAATGTAATTATTGTCTGGATCATAATCCGTGGGAAACTATGACTTCTAAGACTTGTGTATCGCTAGTACACTGAGCGCTAACTAACCTTACTTGCCAAAATTTATATATATTTTTTACATCGGTTCTGCTAGGCATATCTCTCTTCCTGTTACTGTCATTAGTTTAAAAATCTTCACATTGTCACTGTTCGTTGCGATGAGAATGTACAGCTTAGTGAAAATTGTATGTGAATGCATTTACTCACGCAGCTTCAATTTCAGCTTCTCGGAATTACTAAATCAGTCCAAGAGTCGCGGCGTACGCAGGGGCGCGACGAGCTTCTGAGGAGCTAGCTGTCTTCAGCGTTGTCAGTTGGTTAACTTCGTCGGTAATGAAAGATCGAGGTTGCCTACGCGCCACGCTATGTTTTAAAAGTATAAGCTAACGTAGATTTAAATAACCCTGTTGCACTTCTGTATTTTAGTTACGAGCTTCTCGATGAGTTATGGATATAACTTGCGCGTTACCTTACATTAGTTATTAGTTTCTGGACGAGTTCAGATAGATTAAACGAATGTTGCTATCTCAAGTTTCATTTTTGTGACTTTTATTGGCGTAGTCAGTTGCAATCTAGTGTATTGCCAATTAAGATAAAGGCTTATGTATATTTGCATGTTACTTTTAATTATTCCCGAATTGATTCAGTAAATTAAGTCTTTTCTTTTCATTGGAGAAAACTGTCCTTCAAACCCCGTATATCCTGGACACAAAGGTGCGATGACAGCCTGAATTGTACTTTAAGAAGTTTTGGAGAAGTTTGTTCGGCTTGGAGTTTCATTTTAATGTGTGACAGAAGTAAAGAGGATTAGAATTATTCTGTAAAATTAATTCAAGTGTCACTTGATACTTCCCTAATCCCTGAGGTTGACTTCTCTGTTACAGAAAAGTATCAACTAATTTTACAAGCTAAGTTCAGACGAATAGGTGAGGAGCTTCTTTACACGGATACGGGTAGTCAGCCGATTTCACTAAAGCTCTCTCATGACGAAACGCAATAGGGCAGATGCTGCAATTTTGAAATTAATCAAGAAATAGAGCCCGCATATTTATTATCGACATTCACAATGGTCCAAAATGCTGGATAAACTCGTTTATCAACAAGCTCAAGTTCTAAATCCGTATAAAATTTGATTCTCTGTTTCTGTGGTGATTGAAAAGGTTTGAATGATGCAGAAATGGTTGGTGCAAGACTCACTTTAATCACAGAGCCGCGGGAGATATAAATAAGGAACACTTTCTGTACAAAATATTTACAAGAATACCTTCCGCGCCACGCCGCGACAGGCGGCTCGCCTCCACCTCAACCATGACCCGGGAACAGGAGCGCGGTCTCCAGGCGGTTACTAAGACAATTGCAGGAATGAAAACGCATGAAGGCTAGAACGGAAAACTTAGAACCAAGGCCTAATGCATAACTGGTACACGTGATCTGGATTCGTTATATAGCTTGTAGACTTAGAAGCAAAGGAGTTAACGGTGAAGATCGTAAGAGCGAAGAAAAGATTTCATGGATCAATAGCTGAATTGAAAATATATGAAGAAAGCTCTGAAGTTTAACTTGCCACTACTTGATTGCACGTTTGTTCAAAGAAGCGGTCGCTAACGGCAATATGCATTCGACGAGTTAGTATAAATTAACTTGCTAGACAAATACTTGACGTGGAAAATTTTTAAGAAGAATGAAGCAATTATGAATTGCAGAGCGCATCAAAGCTGATGACAACACGTTCTAACATGACACTGATGATGGTTCATGAAGTTGCGATGCAACAAGTACACAAAAATAGCTTTACACTGATGGCCGCGTGCGTGCTTTGTGAATGACTTGAGATGATGCTCAGGACTGTTTCCAGCAGTCGGCTGTGCAATGGTCGACAATTAACAAGTTACAAGACGCGTAACATGAATAGTGCTCTCAAGTAACGGCATTTTCACTCGGGGTGGTCTAGAGGTGGGGGCCGAGCGACCAGTGAGGGTCATGGCTGGACCTAAGACGTAGTGCACCTCCGAATTAAGTACTCTAGCAAACAAGAAAAAAAGTTATAACCAAATCTAAATAACAAAATAAAACGGAGCACAGAAAATTGCAATTGTACACAATAATACACGAGTTTCATGCAGTTATCACAAAACCACCAGGCTCTAACAAATGAACCTAGAAAATATATACAAGCATGATCCAGCCTCATTGAGGTAGTGAAACAGAAGAAAACTAACTTTCCACGGAATTTAAATTCACATTGTCTCGTACAATCCTGAGAAACTTAAAATATAAAATTTTTGACACTACATCTGCTTCTAAATCGATGAAATGATGAAGGAGCTCATAACACCGCCACAAAATTACACAAACGAAGCGGAACGTAAGGTACATGTCTGACGTGACCGCCACAAAATTACACAAATGAAGCGGAACGTAAGGTACATGTCTGACGTGTTTTCATTCAGTTTAGCCACACTTAACCTGGAAACTCTATGTCAGGAACTACTTTCTCGCCTTCAAGAAACCATTATGAGGTTAAACTATTTATACGACACAGATTAAAATAGCGGGCCAGCGACGCACACACGTCCGGTTGCCCGCAAGGTTCCTACACCAAGATTTCGTATCACGGTCTTCGTATGCTAGGAGATGCGGAAGCAGTCCACGATGTAGTACTACCATTACGTGAAGGGTTCACGAGCTTTGTAAGATTAAAGGCTTTAGAAATGCTACCTACCGCTTGAAACTTTACGAGAGGAACATACGGCTCAGTGAAATGAGAAATACTTTAACACAATTCGATTTTGTGCGACACCTTAGTCAGATGCAGCAAAGTAAACTGGAGCAAAACCGTAGGACAAAACGGCCATGCACAAGAAGAGTAAAAAATCAAAAAAATTCAGATCCAAAATTGCCTGAGCTTGCAACGCAGCAGGAAAATCCCGAGGGTGCGGGATGTCACAACTAATTTAATATAAACTTTAAGAAAACAAGAGGAAAAACATAAAAATCAGGGATGCTGAAAATGACAGTTACAAAAAATAACGCATATATGTTTATATAGCACGTAGAAATAGCGCTTTATAGAAGATAAGATGATTGATATATACGTTCTGTGATTCAATTTACTGGTAGCGACCTATTACTTTAGTGGGCTGGGAAGGCCGGCAACAATCTCGATACACTCGACTTGCATGTGGAATTGCAATCGTCTTACAGGCAGGCATCATTTACGCATCATTACTGCAAATTGACATAAAATAAATTATTTTTTAGATTTCATTCAGTACATTACATTGTTTGGCATTAGTCGTCACGGTGATGTAGCACAACCCAGGAGCACAGTTCTGACGAACATTTGCCAAAATTCAACTGGCAAGAACTGGAAATAAATTTAACGCCTTGGAAAGTAAACTGCAAAGTAGCATGGACACCAAGGCTATAATGTGTTTACTTGCCATAACAGTATATGACCTTACTGAAGACAAGTGCAATAGGCCTCTCCGTTTGAAACTAGAGAGCGACTCAGTAAAAGGTTGATAGTTGGAGCAGTCATGATGAAATCACGTGCGGAGAGAGCACTCGTAACTAAAGACTCCTTTCTATCCTAACTTTGACACAGAGGGCATTAACTATAAAAATAGCCGAACATCTTACGGGCTCAGTATCGTAGGAAGCTATTAGGTATAATGATGTACTAGACTTGTATTTACACGATCAAACCGTAACATACCTTTCCTCCCTATGGTATCAAAGACTTATGGGCCACTCAATTACCACGAAAAATTGAAAATTTATTTTGAATGGGCGCCCAATAGAGTGCTCAGTGCTTTTACTTGTTTCATTCATTGAATACTACAATTAATCAATGAACATTTATTTCGCTATAATTCAGCCGAAACCAGCACGAGCGGTATTGGCAAGTGAAGGGCAACAAGGTCCAAGAAATGAGACAGCGCTAAACTACGTTTCCTACCTGCAGTTATAACGCAATGATAGTTTCAGCGAAATCTACAAAAACATCAGCATTTTGCGACATAAATGTCAATTCAAGTAATGGATACTGGCAACGAGCAGTTCCACAGAAATGCCGTCATTCTCCAACCTTCAACGCGATAGTAAAAAACTACCCTCTTTCACCTGACGTCATCATCACGTCTTGATAGAAAACACGCAATAACTCGGCCGCCACCACTTGAAAGTTTTTCAAATGCAACAGGAAGGATGGCGTAGTTGCACCGAAGCACGGCACACCGGCGATGAAGCTTCGTTTCAGACATGCACAATCAAAGTTGGCCAGCTATGCAGGACTTTCCGTTTGTGAAGTTTAGAAACCAATTTTTCACGCATCGCGGAATCAAGAGCAATTTGACACATGCGAAAACTGAAAGGGACTTTTGCAGTATATGAGAATGCTCAGAAGCTAGAAAATGTTTTCACTTGGTAATTACAGAATGTTATACATCATTCATTTATTTTGTACTGAATTTGTCCATTAGCTACTTTGCCAGTGAGCAGTGACGATTTCATTTGAAAAATTCGACCATTTCGCAGAACACGAAAAATTGGATGATGGCCGTAAAAATGCAATAACTCCGCACGTAGACTCGATTTTCAGGACACGACCAAGTGCTCCAAGCTCGAGTCTACAGTGGGGATTTAATTTAGATGGAATTTAAATAGTGCATAAGCTTATCAAACTTCAATGTTTTGACCGATTCACATTCAATAGATAATAATTTCTATGTTCAACGCAATAACATTCAAAGTATCACTATTATTACACGCTATCTAGACTATAGAATTAATTTATGAGATATCGTATTAGTTGTATCATCGTTAAAGAGCATCTAAGTTCACAAGTATATCTACTCACTACAGATCTTATAAGTCGCTGCCCGCTTTGCTGTAACGGGTGTCGTCACGCACTCAGCACCTTTCAGGGAATTTCTACTTCACATGATATCTATACATTATTATATCAAAACTTCCTAACAAGCCTAACTTTGTAACAATAAATGAAACGGTTCTAGAGTACATACAAATGACTTCGCATACATTACGTTGCGCGAAATGGTACTGGTGCCAGAACAGTAGCAGTGCTGTCGCGTGAAACTTCTTCTTTGAAACCTACTGAAAGACGTCTTTCACTGAAGATAAACCACAAATGATGCCTGTAACGAGATTTCTAGAGCAAGGAAAATTTCAAAAAGTACTCGTACCTGTTACGAAAAATGTGTAGAAATGTTCTGTGTGAATGAGGTTTGTACTCAATAGGCACCTTTGAGAAAGCTTTAAACTCCGAATAGCAAACTAGGAGTTTGAATCTCCTAACACATCGGAAAGGACAAATACTTTAGGTTGTGTTCTCAATCTTATTCACGGAAATCATCCCAATGAATCACTACGGAGCATCCAAATTTATTTATTAAAATATTCAATGACAGCGAAAGACTTTTACTTCGTTCCAATTTCGAAACATTATATCGGAAAATATGAATAACAAGACGTCTAGATCAGCAGGTAAAATTTGATCGCTCATCAATGTTACACTAGAGCACCACAGTTCTCCATACACAACAACCAAGGGAACAATGACGTTCACAACGTATCTACAGACGACCTATCAAAAGTTGCATACACTAAGACATGTGTTATATTCCACAAACTTAATTACGATCATATAAGACATGAGATCGAAACCTCTATCAAGAGATCATTTCATTACGGACCAAAAGCAATTTCCCCCGTACCTATTTCAGCAGTTATACAGAATTGACGTAAATTTCAAAGTAGAGTAGGTATATTGGTCAAGAGAAAATCTATGACAATTCTCCAACAAAAAAACAAACGAAATCGCTCCGTTGGAAATGCAAAACAAAAAACTGAAGGATAATGGTATGACTGTATGTACTATGATCGTTTATTTTAACCTCGCCTGCAATAATTGTCCAAACTTGTTACACAACAAATGAAAAAAATTAAAAACCTTTCCTACGGTAGCAAGCAGCTCTACATCCTCCCATTAATGTGTGTATTACGCGAGTCAACATGAAATAAATCTCGGCTACAACGAACGATTTTTCTTGCTCAAATCCGAGTTACGACAGCAGCAAAATATTTAAATTACACAAGTTCTCCTCCGTCACCTTCTAGCTAACGTCTCTCGCGATTGAAGGTTGCTTCTCACGAGAGCGCTCAGCAGGAGCTTATAAAATTTGTACAGTTTTTGTTTAGGCAGTCAAGTAAATGATTGGGAAACCTAGTCAAAATATGTGTAATGTAGTGGAAGTTCACACCGAAAATTAGCTACAAGATAAAGTGAAATGAGCAACAGGGATTGAAGTACTTGAGCTTTATAGCTAAAATTCAACTCGTGTCAGTTAAAAATGAGTAAAAAATAACGTCATGATAGTCTTAGAGCATCAGTAAGCAAAAGGAAATCGTAAAAAAATGTCTGAGGAATATGATGTTGGATTTGTTTCATAATTTGTATTTGAAGCTAAAGAGAAAAAAATGGATTGCTCACGAACATATTTTCAGTAGCATACGATAGCTGCAACATTTGACACGAGTCTGTAATCCTGCGTGTGTGTACGTGTATATATATATATAAATATATATATATATATTCTGCTCTCACACAAATCCACACTCGCGCACGCACGCACTCACACACACACATACTGACTCATGCACGCTGCTTTTGATATTCGAGACTGTGATATTATCCAGCACGATAAACGTTCATAATCATAATTGCATACCATTTTTTTGGCTAACTTGACAAGGACGACGAGCATAGACGTGTTTTCCTTCATAAACGACGAGGGGACCCCTTGTTTTCCCTAACATCTGACAACAATGAGTGTTTCACGAGTCCTATTCGCTTACTAAGACGTAATAGTTAAACCCTACAAGAACTTTGGTAGAAACGGGAACTAAAATGTAGCATAATCCGTAAGAGTACTTCTTTCTCTCTCTCTTTCTTGCTCTCTGGAATAAGAGTCTCTGATGATCAGCACACGCGTACACCAGAGGGACACAATCGTCGATTTCTGTTGACGTTTCTTTTCATTTCTGTTAACAAAGGCAACGAAATGCAGGTAGAGATGTCTTCTTTCTCTCAGATTTTCATCAGTCGAGTGAGTGAGAAGAAATGCACTCTGAATATTTCAAGAATATCGAACGTCAATAAAACTCTCGCATTGATATGCAGCCTTCTTGGACTCGGCAACTCGTACCCGAAGACACCGTCGTAAGAAGCGAATTGTACTTTCACTACGGGAACACAGCGGGCACTTCAAGTCTTTCGAATCAGCCATTATCTTTTCTTCTCTAATTCATTTTTCCCTTCCATGCAGAGGGATCAAAACACACGAACGGGATACTGGGCACAAGATCCAAGTGCATGGTGATTCTGAAGGAGAATACCATTGACATTTGTTCACAAAAATCAATTGAAAGTTTTAGTCTGCTCAATGAGAACAATGTGTCGTATGGCACGCGCAGCACTTCCGAACACTAATGGAGATTAAATTCACAACAGCAGACTTTTCCTGATTTATAGTTGAGGTCGCAGGATTTATTCGAACAGCGCCAGTATGTCATGAGCATCGGTGAGAGGAGCGTGGTGCGCCGGCTGCCCCTGTGACGAGGCACCCGACGAAGGGGGGGTGTTGTAGTCCGGCTGTTCGAGGTACGACAGCAGCTCTAGAGGGTCCATCGGGGCACTGTTGCCGAACACCTGTAACAAAAACAAGACTCAATCGAGCTTACAATTTATAGGGAACTCGGTATTTTATTAAGGAACTACTATAAAAAGCTATTTCACGTTCGATTCACATGGCAATTCCCTCTCCCGGTTGGGGGTGAACCACATGCCGGGGTACCCCTCACACGAGTAGTGGCCAAACCCAAACGCGGTGATTCTACTTTTAGATATTAAGTAATTCCTTACATAGCTACGCGCGCTGCAAGTTTATACCTGAATTTTATGTTTACCTAAAAGCTTTTGAATAACCATACAACGTCTGCAGGAAACCACTTTCGGTAAAAAGGCCATAAAACTCCTCCATCGTCAGATAGACCAGACTAAGTCTTCTTAGTGACAGATTCTCATACAATATAAGGGTTTCTCGTAGCAGCAGGAACATTTATACGTATTTATAATTATTGTTTGAAGCGGCACAACATTTATTTACCTGTCTGCGACGTTAAATGCTAGAAATGACTTCTCTTTCCTTACGACAATTATACTGGGTGAAACTCAGAAATGAAAAAAGGAATCCCAACAAAAATTCCACTATATAATAATAACCTAGTGTTGCTTGCTTTGTCCGTCCGTCTGTCCGTCTATCTCTCACGCTCTTTAGGATTTAGATAGGAGAAAATTCCCGTGTCCGTATTTCTAACGAAACAGCGAGATTATGAAAGATACTCCGTATCAGTGATACTGCAAATAACAATATTTCTCGTTAGATTTACCGTAAATAATAGGACATCTCAAGAAATTAACATCATTCGTCTCGCCATTTTTGGCGCGTCTACTAGTAAGAGAAATAATATCACGGGAATTAAAACTTGGACAGGGCTTAGCGGTTAACTACTTCCAGAGGGCATGTACTCTGCATTGCATTCAGGGATGGCCTTAGCTTGTGTGTACAGGGACTCAACGATACGAAGATCAAAATTCGCAGAACACGCATCTCATATTTTAAATGTATGAATACTAGCAGGTTGATCACAAGAAGTATTGGTCCAATGAAGTCTAACGCAGGAATGCAGAAAACCATGAAAAAATATGTTTATTCAATTTTCTTTTTATTAGGATATACATGTGTATGTTAACACGTTTGTTTCTATTTTTTCACAAAGTGATTACAGATGACCTCATGATCACCGAGAAGGTAGAGGTAGACTAAATGGTCAACTCCACCACGTGCAGCCTCCGATTCTTAATTAATGGCTGTTGAACGATTCCCCCACTAAAATCACGTCATAGAAGCCAGCATATGTCACGCTATTAGGCCTTAATGATACATAGTACGGAGTAAGCCAAGGATCCGTATCTTTCTTCGCAATATACGGCTACACTCCTGTAAAAAGAGGTCATTTAGATACTGATGCAATTATAACCACACCCGTCATGCTTCAAAAAATTGCCGTGTCACAGCTGCAGAAGTGCTTTGTGACTTACATCGAGGCTGTCGCGGGCAGTGGAGTCTTCGTCTAAGGGATCATAGCTGAGGGTTGGTATGTCCGTCATTTCATTGCAGCTGTCGACGAAGCCGCCACACAGACCGCTGTTGTTGCTGTTCAAAGAGTTCGAGTTGCTACTCGTCGACGTCGAGGTGGTAGAAGAGCAAGATGAGGCACACGAAGATGAGGTAGGTGACGTAGATGAGGTAGAGCTGTTGCTGGAGCACGTGTTCGCACCTGGAAAAAGCGTGAACATTATTTCAGTGTCATTTCATTTTAAGATAGAAACTTTACATAAACTTTGCACGTGTGGATTAGCTGTGAGACTAACCTAAAATATGTATTGTGGCAAAACTGGTAATACATTACATATGTTTTGCCTTCACCAACTTCTTACACATTAGTATGAAGGCTATGCAAAAAAACAGTCGTATTTCGATGTTTCATACGAAAGATAAAGTGATTTTACGATTTGAAAATTAATTAAACAAATAAAGAAACGCTTTCACATTGAGTATTATTAGCTTAACAGAACTAGACGAATGGCCATCACTCAAGTACGAGTTTCAGCCCATTATTTAAAATAGAGATATTTGACGGGTGGTTCTTGGTGCTGTGTATCACGGTCCCTTAGCACAACGAGCTGTTCAGCGGTGGCTTTATGGCAGTCATGGCAAGAAAGGAGAGAATGAGGACGTATTTACGTAACACCGCCAAATGTTATGGCTTAGTGTAAACTGAATTTGAGGTTTCACAACATTGACGGTGTTTCACAACACAAATTTCACTTTTTTTTCGCGGTGTAGCTCAAGACATACCGGCCCGCAGTCGTTGCTTATCTTCTCGATTTACATAAATTTGTTATCAAGCGACATCAGTTAATTCATTTAAATATTTCTGCTAATCCCTCTTAGTCAAATCATTTCACTTCAACGTACGTGCAGCAATTGAGGTACATGAAATCAAACGTACTGATGGTTGTAACATTTGAACGAGACAAATCAAACGTACTGATGGTTGTAACATTTAAACAAGACAAATCAAACGTACTGATGGTTGTAACATTTGAACGAGACAAATCAAACGTACGGATGGTTGTAACATTTGAACGAGACAAATCAAACGTACTGATGGCAACAACGTAGGCGAACATTTATCAGACCAACCGTGTACGCCATTACAGCAATGGACTACTCATGAAATGTAAGTATGTCTGCGTAGCTCGTTACGATGACTCGGCAAAAAATCTTTAAGTCTTCACACTCGAGTGATTTATTGTTCTTTCTCTGAAGAACTTACCTTGGGGAGGTACACTGGGAGGACCTCCAGCTCCTCCCGGGGTGTGGGGAGTATGAGGGGTGTGGGGCGTGTGGGGAGTATGAGGAAGACCACCTCCCACAGCGCCTCCACTCTGAGGAATGAATCAGGATCCGAAGTGAGTAACATACGAAACTCACTGATCAACAGATGCACATTAGACGTATATACAGCAATATAGAATGAAACATAAGAATATCCAGAAACGAATAATTTAAACATCACCTTGACGGCAATTTGATTTTCACCATTATTTTTAGCGAGTATCATTAACATGTTCAAAACTTTTAAAGTTATTTGTCTAAAATTGTTGAGCAAGGAAGTGAATAAAGTAAATCACATGAAAGTCACTTTTAGAAAATACCAACCATTCATGGCTGAGATAGAAAGGCTGCATTGAATATAAGCTGTCAGTTTAATTAAATAAGCCCGCCCAGATGCAAGGTATCACGGACGCAAGTGTTCCAACGCGCTACTTTTACGTAATTACGAACTCGAAAACCAACAACGTAACAAGAAAAGCTGCTTTATTAGTGTCACAGTCACATGATGCACAGAATACAAAAGTGACGAATGTTGGTTGAAATCGTTAAAAGTTTGCCGGCTTTCAAACTTCGCGGGGCTCTAAGCATTGCACCAGATTTGAAGATTAAGCAATATGAGCCAAGGAAGAAAATGTCCGTCTCAAGAAATTTATGGACTGCCATATTTCACTCGTACCTAGTTTGAACACAAGTCCGTGTCTGCTGAACAGTTATGATTGCAATGACGGATCTGAAGAAGCAAAGAAATGGGCCATTTTCAGCACGTAAGGACTGTGAGTTACCTGAGGAGTGGAGATTGATGGAAGTGATCCACCGCAAGTTGCAGGAGGAGCGGTGGGCGAAGTGGAGCCAGCATGACTAGCGGTTGAGGCAGATACTGAGGATGGAGTAGACAAAGTCAGGGTGGAAGAGGGTGGCGATGTGGAAGAAGTGAGGGGAGGAGGACCCATGTGAGGCTGTTGAGCCCCACCGCCCATTGAGTTCATTCCCAATGACTTTTCCATGGCCACAAGAGGGTCCATCTTACTGACGGACTCGCTGAGTTGCGAGAGGGGTCCTCCCAGTCCCCCACTTGACCCACCGCTTCCCCCTCCGCTGCTGTTGGGCATCCCATTAAATTCAGGAGAGTTCAAGTCGAAGTGAGAGGACGAGGAAGACGAGGAGTGTGGCATCGAGTTAGAAGAGCTCCCCATGCCTCCCATCACTGACATCATCGAGCCGTTGTTAATGCCTGAATGAATAAAATAAAATTCAGTTTTGCTACTGCACAGTCGTGGGTTAACTTAATAGTTCTCATCAGAGGCTAATCAATTCTTTTTGCAGAAAGATTGTCAAAAACATAGCGAAGCATATTCAAGGGAAGTACCTTATACCAAACTAAAGCCAATTTCCTTTGTTTTTTCATTACTCTAAGTTACATTTCAGAACCGCCCAGATCGTGCCATCCAGGCTACACCTTAACCATACAGGTTCCAAAATGTTTAAACTGAGCACTAAATCTCAACTGAAACATTGATGAAATTTCTCGAAGTATAAGTATGAAGTAAACGAATGAGACGATTTTGATTAACTACGATCTTTTCAGATGTGTTTATCAAATATCATGCTTGCATTGCTCAAAAAATTATCCCCCAAATAACATCTGAAGGGCCACCACAGCGGGCTTTCGTCCCAACACGAAGAAAAGCCACACGCAAGAAGACAAAGAAACACTAACTGTTCATGTCAGGAGGCACGTAAGGACTCATGGTCTGCCCCATGTCGTAGGTGTGGGTGGTGGGCAGGGTCATGCTGCCTGGGGACATCGCTTTGCTCCACCTCTTGCCACTGCCATCCCCACCGTCTTCCTCCTTCAGGCCTGCAGGTGTGCCTGTGGAAACCAACAAGCGCGCAGTCAGCCTCAACATTTATTATGTAAAATTTATCAAGTGAGCACACAGTTGGATTGCTTTGACCTAATTCTTGTATTCTAGTGCGTCCGTATTTTAGTACCGAAAAATGGACGATGCAATACCACAGAAGCATAGGAGGAAGCGAGTACTAGTGATATTGCTATAAAAACGCAGCAATTATTAGTTTTTCTATGATTCGCAAAAAATGAGCTACAAAAAAACTAATTTTGAAGCGATTACGATCCGATTAATTGGATTTGGAGGCCACAAAAAAAGCCAAGGTAGATAAAAGCTTCATTGTGTTTTATTACTACTCTTACCAAGATTCACAAGCAGCCTACACAAGTTACTTGCAGCCTTCATAAAGTTCACATTGAATAGCCATGAGTACCTAACGCACCTGAACGGAACAATTGGTCAGAAATGTACTACATACATAGATAAAACTAAAGATTTCTACGCACCAGGGGCGCTGGAGGAGCCTCCGACAACGCGCCAGGAGGCGGTCGAGTCCATGGTGACTTCGTCCACAGGGCAGCTGGCTGAGTTGGTGATGATCCCCCAGATGTACTGGTCGACCTCCAGCCCTTCCAGCACCGCTGTTTTACTGCACGTCAGGGAAATTGCGAGTCGTTTACTCAAATGATGAAGGTATTATGCATATTGTATCTTGTACCGCGATTTTCTGTTCGCATATTAAAGAAAAAATTCACGCAGTCATACTAGGCTGAAGGATACTTTCTGTAGCCATAAATTGACGGGCCAGGCTGAGGTTGAGGCAAATGACGTCAGAGTGTCGTCATACTGTAACACATTGAATCGTTTTCAGAGCGTAGACACGGGTCATACAATTTACTTTTTTTTTCAACAGATCGCTTGAAGGTTTCTTTTCATTATACGTAGAAAATATAAAATTTAGGAATTCTAAACCGCGTGAAAAATGTAACACGAATTAAAAAATTACGAATCTACTCAAACTTCAAGGCAGATTTTAGGTGATATTCTCACACCTTTTCTTAATTGAAAAAGACTATTTTTAAAAACCATAATTAATGCTAGTTTCACAGACACAAAACACAAACTAGGGACGAATTACCGGTGTAGAACTCACTTGCACACAGGACACTTCCAGGCACCGCGCTCACAGTTGAGCTGCAGGTAGGACTCCAGGTCGAAACACTGGATGTGCTTGCAGTCGTGGCCTCGGGCAGGCAACTGGATGCGTTTAAATGTGATGGGACATTTGAGGGATATCTTGATAGCTGTCTGCTCAACGCCATCTTGTTCGGTGGTACAGTTGCTATTAGAGCTGCTGTTAGAGTTGCCTGGGGTCAATTGATTGGTACTGAGAGGGTTGTTCAGATTGCTGTTGTTACTGCTAGTGGAATTGCTCGTACTATTCGTGATAGCGTTAGCTAATGCATTATTATTATTGGTGGTATTGTTATTGGTGTTGGTACTACTAGCGTTAGCAGTACTGGACACAACAGAATTAAAATTACGTTTGATTTTCGTGATACAATGATCGGCGGGCAGGAGACGCTTTTTCAGCAAATTCTGCAGCACCGACCGCACGCTAGGTCTGTGCACCAACTGCAGCACGAACAGGTGAGACTGCAACGAGAGGAGAGAACACAACCGCGTCAGTTACGACATTACCTATCAGTTTAAAGTCAGCTTGTTTCAGTTTCAGTTTAAGTTTAAGTCAGTTTGTCAGTTTAAAGTCGACATTACCTCAGAAAGAATATTTTGTTTAAATACCGTACATGTTTTGCAGTGCATACGAACACGAGCAAAGCTTTTTATAATGAAGAAATAAAGTAGTTATTAAGTTCTTTCTATACATATACGAAGTTAAAAAATTCGCAGGAGTTGGGAGCTATATTTTAATTAAACGAAGCACTTGTTTCTGTAACACGTACGAAAGGAGTTTCACGGATGTTACCTAAATGAACTGTGATGCTAACAACATAACAAATGTGAACGGGCCTTCGAGTAAATGACCTCAATGCAATTTCATCTCTTATTTAATGTAAATATTCACCTCTATTTAGATTTACTTAACCCACCGCAACAATTGACACAAAACTAAAACTAGTACAACAGAGAAGACACTAACACAGCAGCATGCGGTGACCGTGATCTGTATAGTGTTGCGG
The DNA here is from genome assembly GCA_014899125.1 of Orchestia grillus. Taxonomy (NCBI): domain Eukaryota; kingdom Metazoa; phylum Arthropoda; class Malacostraca; order Amphipoda; family Talitridae; genus Orchestia; species Orchestia grillus. The sequence continues at coordinate 18,084 of VOMN01084349.1, forward strand.
CCCGGCACACAGACGTCCTTGATGTATAGAGGCTTGTGTGAATTCTTCTGTTCTCCCCTGTCGATGTTGAGGGGAGTGGCGTTCACAGAGGCCTGGACGCTGGCCGGCCAGTTGGTGTTCATGGCTCGGTCTTCGTGATGAAAACATTTCAACTGAAGCTCCAAGTCGGGCCTGGGAATGAGGAGTGGGTGAGGCAAATGAAGAGCAAGTCAGGCCTGGGAATGAAGAGTGGGTGAGGCAAATGAAGAGCAAGTCAGGCCTGGGAATGAGGAGTGGGTGAGGCAAATGATGAGCAAGTCAGGCCTGGGAATGAAGGGTGGATAAGGCCTGGCCGAAATTAAAAAGGATAATCATCGTTTAATTAACGGAGAAATGACACTCTAAATTAGGTTTAAAGGCACGGACAGCTCTAAGCCAAACCATGAGGGAGGAGAAGACGTACTTGAGTATGATTTATACAGAAATTTGGCAGAAACTTAAGAACGGACCAGTCGGTAGGTTCTCGTTGCCACCTTTTATTTCATTGTTAGAAGATGAGAGATGTTAGAGAGAAGATATTAAATGTTAGAGAGATGTTAGATGATTAGATGTTAGAAATATATTAGCGAGAAGATGTTAGAAGAGAGAGAGAATCAAGTCGGGATGATGCAAAACTGGCCCTAAGAAGGCCTAGATCGTGTTCAGTCGCTCCAAATTAAGCCATTGCACAAAAGGGAGGTACATTCAAATTTAACAGTGTGATACAAATTTAAAATTAGCAGCTGTGAAAATAACAAAAACGTCACTGAAGTATTTTTCAGGGGCAATTGCAGTACTCAGAAATCCGACAAATGTTTGACGCCAAACAACAAAATATGAATGGGGCCATACAGTAACCCCAGCGCTCCCTTCTGAAAATGCGGTAGAGACTTCAGTGTTTCTGAAGAGCACACTGGACTGAAGACTACAAAGAGACAGCTCACCTCATGGTCAGGGTTTGGTGCACGGTGGGCTTAAGGTGGAAGGCGTGGTTGCTCACAGCCAGATTGTGTTCGAGGCGGAAAGGCTGTAAAACGACGCCTTCTCGGACCGGAAAGGTGAGGCGCAGCTCTTCTTCCTCTGCAGCAAGAAATCACGAACACCAGTTATTAATAAACTATTCCTCCACTTCCGTAGTAGCATATTAGAAGCACCAGTTACGAATGAATTCTCCTTCAATGCAAGCAACTCAACTATGCTTCTTTTGTAATAGCAAATTAGAAGCCCCGGTTTTCAGTCAATTCTGGTTTAAAATGATCGTAGGAGTTTTTTCATATTAATTCAGTGGTGGTGATGTGGACGTCGAAATAAAAAAATCGAAGTGCATATATCTCTATTTCTGCCTTAAAATAATTCACTACAGGGTGTGTTTGCACGGAAGAAAATTCAATAACGAAATCCCAGTCTTTCTTTCGTTAATAAATTTATAGTACTTAAATATTCTGATACACTCGTATAATGATGGCCCACCAAACACTACAGGTCCCATTTGAACAGGAACGCTCGGAAAAATGAACAAGTAATGCAAATGCGGGTAATCCTCCTAACTAGTGGGATTCTATGCAATGGATTTTGCAACCAATCGAGATTGCCATTTAAGTTGGCTCGTGGCCAGCTAACGGGTATTCCTTTTCAGATAATTGATACATGTGAACAGGTGACGTCATAGGCTGTGTGGCTGTGCCTAGCGCTGCACAAACCTTGATACCGAGCGGAGCCGTCAATGTTCCCTCGGTGTACATTTGTTGCTCGAAATTGTGCCAATAATGGGAGAAACTCAAGGAATAACGAAGATGAACAAAAAGAGTGAGAGAAATGCATAAGCAAATTAACGGATCCGCATTGTTATGAGGCTAGAGGTACGAGTATTTAGTAAATATGAAGAAGGAATGAAAGCATTAGAAATAGTCAAAACGGTGCGATTAACAGTATCGACAGTCTGATCAATTAAGAAGAATGGAGAAAAAATTAAAGAATGCAATCAGTATGTTACTAAGACACTTTTTAAATAAAGTTTTAACTTTTATTACAGCATCCTTGCTCCAAACATGGAAGAAAATTTTCCCTTTTTTATGAAGCTTCTATTGAACTGGGTTTATACTTAGCGGCGAAATGTTGGTACGCAACCCCTGTCATTTATGAGAATCACCTGAAAATTTCAAGGAAAACTGAGCACTCACTCTGGGTGACCATTGGCTTAACATCGGTGTCAGGCTTCACGTCTGGGTTACACGAGTTGGCGTATGGGGGGCTCATGTAGGGGGTGAGGGGAGGCGTGGGGTTCCCAGGGATGGGGGAGTGCTGATAGCTCCCCCCAGTACTTCCCGAGCCCGAACCTGGTCCAGCTCCTCCCCCAGCGACGGGGGCGAGGGTCCCGCTGCTGCCACTCACGGGACCGGGACCCAAGCTGCCGGTGGCGTTGCTTCTGTGTTACAATTGAGAGATGCATTAAAAATCACCATATTCCTGTCGTAGTTTGTGTTCCTACGTACGACTGAGAGTGTTGTTCACTTGAAGCTAAGGCGGGAAATACAATTAGGGTTTCGGTTTCGTCATTTGCTCGCTTCAAAAACTGAAGGCTGAAATAAAGAAGGAAAGTTAGTGCTGCACGGAAACTTCTTCAGCTGGGAACTGTGAAGTGTGCAACTAGTGCGGGCTAGGTTCAGTGAAGTTTACTTGATATATAATCGACTGAATTGTTTTCCCGACATAAGAAAGACAACCCATGCTGACACAAAACACGTGTTATTGATGAAAATATTTTTCCCGTTAAAATAAAAACCCAATTCTAATACTAAATAATTAATAGACTACCAGAGAACTATAGCTCCAATCAAGGGACGGAGTTACCAAGTTGACAGTAGAATCATGAAATAGACAGAACAGTTATCAAGTTGACAGGAGAATTACCAAGTTGACAGGCGAGTCGCCCCCCACACTCACCGGCTCACAGAATTCATGGGTCCATTTATGGCACTCATGGCGCCCGGGGAGTTCATTCCACTCATGCCCCCCGCTGACCCCATCGCGCCGCCCATTGGGGAGCCCATCATGTTCATGCCAGGAGAGCCGGCCATGCTGCCCATGCTGTTCATGGGGTTCATTCCCGGCATACCACCCATGCCCATTGCAGGCATGTTGGTCATGGGGGACATGCCAGCCATGGCACTCATGCCGCCCATACTCATGCCGTTCATGGGGCCCATCATGTCGTACTGCGGCCCATATCCCCCATACTGGTGCTGGGGCCCGTAGTACTGACTCTGAGGGAACGGTGGGCCTCTAGGGCCCATTCCAGGGGGGCCCCTCATCGTACACTGAGGCCCCGAGGGGAAGGGTGATGGGAGGGGTTGCTGAACGGGGTAGCTGCCTCCTCTCATCCCAGCTAAACTCATCCCCGCCTGGTGGGTGGAGGAAAATTACAGGAGCCTTTTAAAAAGAAATGAAATTATGGTCTACCTGACCATGCTGCTGCAGGTACAACCAGAAGTATGTACTTGCTAGTGATTTACTGCGTTGCTAAAATACAAAAAGACATTGGATATTAACGGAGTTTCCGAGAAGGTGTGGGTAGTTTTGATAGAGTATAAAATTTGAAATTATTTCGATTAGATGAGGCAGAAATCATAGGTAGCCAGTGTCAGATACCAAAACCAGTTCGTTCAATAAAATTATAAACATGAAATCATCTTCATGTCCCAGAGAAATTCACAGTAGCACATTAAACAAAATGGCCCACGCATTTTTCTTGATTTATACACACGAAAAAATTGCCTTACGATAGAACAAAAAGGCTTTCTTTTCCCGCCCACGCAAGGGACGCGCGAGAATATCAGAGAGTCACGCAGCTGAACTTAAACGGCTGTTGCTGCTACGCAAATCAAAGTCCATGAGCGTCGGTCAAGTCCAGGCCCAACCCAGGCTTTTATTTGCTCAAGGTTGACTGTACAAAATAAAGATGAGATCGTCTGCAAACGATCCGACGAAAAAGGCAGTCATTCATCCGAGGATGTTGCAGCTCACGCAATACGGGGGTAGCCAGCGCAGGCCACACCACGGTTTCTGAGTCGCGTTACTGTTCGTTTCGTGCCCCACAATGGCAGGAGAATAAAAGACTCATTTTATTCATAAGCTAACGTTTTGATCCGAGTCAATGTGTGAAAGAGTGTAGAAATAATTTGGCAGCAGGTAAGTAGACCGTCAGTAATGAACAAGGAAGCATTGTGCTAGAACCGACTTCCTCCTCGTGTGATGTATACGGGATCGATGACTGGCCTTTCATATGCAAAATTACCTTAAAACCCGGGGGAAAAAATTGGCTTAGCACAAAATTGACAGACACAACAACTCATGAACGAAAATTGAACATGCAATGCGTATGAAAAGTCATTAAAAGTCCGCCTCACACAAATCACTAAGGTAAACTGTTCACCAAAGCGAACTTGAAATATCCATTAGACTCTCTCATGACGTAGACTTGAAGCCTTAAAGCCTATTTGATTGCGTTCTGATTAGGTTAGTTTAAATTCTCACGTCACTCTCATTACAAATCAGTTGTCACTTCAATGACGGTGCTTTAGATCCTAGTCATGAAGTCAGTCCCTAGGCAAAGAGAGTCTCAGGCCTAAATGCCCTTTATATTGTCTTAGGAATATGTATTTTAGTCCCGACGTAAAGCCCACTCCTATGCACTGGCCATAAACAGTACGGTATAAAAAAGTCTCAGTCACAATGTAAAATTTACAGCAAGAACGCTACCATCAAACACGCATCTAGCCCTTAAAGAATTTTTTTAAGTTAAACATTCGCTTTCAATGAAAACCCAGCATAACATCACAGAGAAAATCTTCCTAAGTGGCAGGAGTAGACCTCTGAAGCTACGACCGAGGCCCGCTGGAACGAGTTATTTGAAACGGCTAAATTCGTGTCAGAACTTTTACGCAGCAATTCAAGTGTAATCGTGAAACCGCTTGCTTACTTGAGGTCCCATTCCAGGTCCCATCTGCGGTCCCATGCCCCCACCAGGGCCCGGAGACCCCGAGAACTGTTGTGAAGCTGCAGCCGCGGCCGCAGCTGCCGCCCTCTTCTGGGCCATGTACGCTGCTGGGCTCGGGTACGGCCCAGGTCTGCCTCCAGTCCCCATCCCTCCTGGGCCCATGGATCCTGGTCCCATGCCTCCTGGGCCCATGGATCCTGGTCCCATACCCGGGCCCATGTTGGTGGGTCCCATTGACCCCGGCATCCCGCGCTGGTACATCATGGAGTTCATGGCTCCATTCTGCAGGAGAGTTGCATCTCAAGGGGCGGTCCAAACTACGAAACGCTCACAGAAATATTACACTATGTAAGAAAATTTCACTTTTCATTTGTCTTCTTTTTGGGTTAAAACCCTCACTTCCAAACCAAAATGATTAAAAAATAGTGCTAATGATGAAACTTCTCCATAGCGGCCAGGTTAATGAATTTTCATACTTATCTTTCTTCAATACCAATAATGGATACAATAAAAGCATAATTCGACAGCAAAGTTTCGTAGAAATAGTGGGCATTCTCTTTTGTTTTGTGATAATAAGAGTTAGGGAATAAAACAACGGCCAGGAACGAACGTTATGTCACAACGAGTGTTAGGAGAGCATCTCGTGTAGCGTACCCGCACCCTCCTCAGAAACTGATACAACACAATCAGTAGCGAATCTCAATATATTAAACAATTTGAAATTCAAATGATTGAAACGTAATACCGAATCCCTTTTTAACACTGAAGAGAGTAGGTACGTTAATATGAAGCTCTGCAGCGAAACTGAATTCAAAAGAGAAATTTCATATTCAAAACATTTTCTGTTGCTTTCAATGAAACGTAGGGAACATTGCAAAGATCAGCTAACACTTTTAAAGAAGACGTGGCTTGCCAATTTCATAATCAACCCTTTCCAGTCGTAATTACTGTGGCAATAAGGGTGCCTCTATGTATACGAAAACCTAGCTGCAACTTTATGTATATGTGCCCCAAGGCTTGAATTGAGCTTTTAACAAAAACTAGCTACATTTTTATGAAACAAATCCATAAGTTTCTTTTGGGTTGTAAAGGGTTAATGAATTTTAATGAGCATGAATACAGGGAGAGGAAAAAAAAACTCACCGACATGCCCATACACTTGCCCATGCCCGGCCCCATGCCGTTCATGCTCATGCCCATCATACTGCCACCGCCGCCGCCCATGGTGTTCATCATGTTGTTCATCATGTTGTTCATGCCGTTCATGGGGTTCATGGTGGGGGGAGCAGCTGTGACGTTGCTGGGGTGCAGAGTGGGGGTGTTGGCCCTAGTCATAGAGTAGCCCCCCGGAGTGGACCCGCTCCCCACACTGACGGGGCCTGGCCCATTGATGCCACCCCCAGCCATCGTCATCGACCCCATCTGAAAACAAAATTATTGCACTTAGTATTTTTACTTTACAGCCACAGCAAATGGGTTTTGACTGCACTACGAAAAGAATCGAAAAGATACGAAATAGGAAAGAATAATTCATCCTCTTTAGGTGGTTCTTCACTTCCGTACTGGGTGCCGGCAATAACATTCAATAGAAAACGGCCCACACCCAATAGTTACAATACAAACACCAGTATATAGTAATATAACAACAATTAATACTACAGCTGCATATGTCGCTAGTCGCTACCAAAATCTACGTAGACAAGACACGACAGTACATAAAAGGTGTTAACAAGGTGAGATTGCAAAAGCATACCTAGTCAAAGAGCCTGATGATTACTGCGCCCGTTAGGCGTACACGAACTGCGAAATGGCGTGTCAAACAACACCTGACAGAGCTCGGGTGCAGAGGTGTGGGATTAAATGCATGAGAAGCACATCCGAAGAGACGCCTCCACAGGATCATTTAATTCACCATCAACCTGTTCCAAGCAAAGATGACTTTGACATGTTTTTGCCTACGCTATTTTGCAACTCGAGCGGGCTTGCCCGTCCATTCTTCCAACGAACGAAAATTTCTCGACTCGAGTTAATAGCTGGTCTCCTTTGACTTCCCTCTCTTGAACCGACCTCTTTAGGGTGTAGTCACACATCAGAAGCAAATTAAAAAAAAAACTCAGAACATTAAACGTTTTCAGAAAAAAACACCTCAGGAAAAGTTTCGATAATCCACTAGTCGGTTCTAAAGCATCGTTCTCGACACTGTCAGTTGCCGCAGCTCGGTTGCTGCAAGCCTCGTATGCATCACAGAATAGCAAACTGCGCAGAAATGTGGCTTTCAAGCGTAACGTTTTATACCTGCGAACGGTATTCATGAGGTTAAATACTAGCGATCAAAATGGTAATAAAAAACTTATATTCTAAGATCGTAATGGATAAGTAGAAGATCGCTTCAACCTGAAGAAAGGTTGTACTGCGACGAATGTATGACCCATCGCTGTTTTTCATAGCAAGTGTGCAATGAAACCAACAGAAATACCATTGCTTTGATAATGAATGAAACCACTGATCATCATGCCCTCGAATGCATTCCTCACGTGATTGGACATTGGCTACCGATTGCAGCATTAGTGATGTATTGTTGACGAAAACGAACAGAATCAATAAAACTCTACGCTGTTTACTCACACATTTCAATTATTTACCAAACACAACGTAAGAAATACAGAAAAAGAAGATACTAGGAGTAAATTCGTGAAATGCTCTGAATTATTTGTAAGCCTGAATAAAGACGAGCGGAGAGAAGACACAGGCAAGCAAGAGGGGCGTACAGGCAAGCAAGTGGGGCGTACAGGCAAGCAAGTGGAGCGTACAGGCAAGCAAGTGGGGCGTACAGGCAAGCAAGAGGGGCGTACAGGATACCCCCTCTAACGACAGCATAAAATTAACGACAGGAAAATACTTGAAAGTTGACATGCACGACGTCACCCAGGACTGTTGACAGGTCAGTATTAACTAAATGACCGCGGCTGCTGTCAACAGACAGCACACATGCGAGCACAACGGAGGCTCGTCCAGCAGAAGACAAAGCTGAGCGCCCAGGGAAAGAATTATGGGTTGATGAAAGGGGAAGAAATAGGAGAAATTTTGGCCCGCTTCGATAGAGCTTCGAACGCAACATTCACCTCGCACGGGCACGAGTCACTGCAGCGCTATTTAACAGCTCCTCAACATAGTTATTAACATAGCATATTATCCAAAGAAAAAAAAATTTAATCGTGAAGATTAAACATCTTATTTTTGAGATGCGATTGAGTACACGTTTCTAACATTCGCAGTAAATACTGGTGTAATACAGGGCGTTATTTAGAAAGTATTCAAAAGCACTGAGGTCACTGAGGTCAACACTATACTGCGTTGAACTGGAGTGAGGGAATATTTTCTGCAAGCAGCGTTCCTGCAGCAGGAGGAAAGCAGTGTTGCTGCAGCAGGAGGAAGAAAGCAGTGCTGCTGCAGCAGGAGGAGGAAAGCAGTGTTGCTGCAGCAGGAAGAGGAAAGCAGTGTTGCTGCAGCAGGAGGAAGAAAGCAATGTTGCTGCAGCAGGAGGAGGAAAGCAATGTTGCAGCAGCAGGAGGACAGCAGTGTTGCCATATGGCGAGCATGACGTGCGGTGCAGAATTACACCCCGCAGCGAGGGGAGGCGGGTGCCATTAGCGTTGCACACGGAGTCGAGCGAAAGGAAATTATGAGGCGAGAAGGCCGCGCCTCGCGATACAGGGAGAGGAGGAGCCGAGTGTGATGGAAGTATCTGGCGAAGGAAGATTTGTTTCGTAACGGAGAACTGATATAATGGAGGACACCCGCTAGAAAGAGAAAGAACAACAAGCTGGAGGATGTTATGCATATGTGAGCTCACTTAGCTCACCCATGGTAACATAGGATTAGAACTTCACGCCTACAATCAATTCACTGCTACGATCACCGTCTTAAAAGTAAATACTACAGTGGAATAAATACTACAGCCTCGGTTCATAGTGATATAAACGCCTGTTTTCATAAACGGACTCGAGCATCAACAAGAGTTGAATCCAGCTTAGCAAATCTAAAGATTCTCTATAATTAAAAAAGTGCCCAAGGTGGCATTCAGCGGCATGAAAAGACGGAGGCCGCGAAAGAACGGCTCAACTTTTCACCCTGGACGCGACATAGCCCTCTATCAAAACAGCAACACCCACGTACGCCAACGTATGATCTGGTCATGGTATTGGCTGAGCTGGGACTTCCATTACAAAAACCCGAGTCCAGCCTTAAATCAAGGGGCACCACCGGGGTGAGAAGTTTGTGGGTTCGGGTGGCACTCCCTGCTATACGGCCAGGAAAACGGGGTTCGCAGACACTACATATAGGAGTCAGAAATGATGAACGAATTAAGAATATTCGTACTAGAGGTTGGTAGCACAGTACGACGACCGATAGCGATGGCATTGCGTCAAAGAGGCAACAACGAGAAGAAATGCGGGCTGGGGAAAGATTTAGTTCGCACGGCATCACAAGGGGCGCACGATTCCAGTCCCTCGCCTAGGGCAGCCAACAGACCGAGGCAATACAAGCGTCTGTACGAGACGCCAACCGAGGCAATACAAGCGTCTGTACGAGACGCAAACCGAGGCAATACAAGCGTCTGTACGAGACACAAAGTAAAGAGCAAATTACGCACAGAAATGAGGGCCCTCACGCAAATGGTGAGCTGCACGCCATGGCAGCGCAGGGAGAACAAGCGCGGGAGAGAAAAGGCCTCGACCTCTAAATCTACGACAGCACTCCGCCCGAGTACCGCATGGAGACTATCACAGGAGGTCCGAATTAACGGCGGAGAGGGCAACGGAATGGCGTAGTGACAACAAGAGGGACAACAGAGCAGCGAAGTGATGGCAAGAGGGACAACGGAACGGCGAAGTGACAACAAGAGGGACAACGGAACGGCGTAGTGACAACAACAAGAGGAACAACAGAGCATCGAAGTGACAACAAGAGGGACAACAGAGCAGCGAAGGGACAACAAGAGGGACAACAGAGCAGCGAAGTGACAACAAGAGCCCCAGAAGGTCACTGACACCGAGGGTGGGGTCCGACCAGCAAATGTCAGGAGACAGAGAGGCGCCGCCAAAGGCTCCCCTACCGTTCTCTAATACACGACGAGGAAAGTTTCTTCACGAAATAGTCGATAAAGAAGCTAGAGAAAGCGAAAATCCTAGCAACTTGCGCCAAAGTGATCTTACTGATCAGTTTTGGATGGATCGAACGATGAGGATTTATTGCGCAAGCCTTGTTCAAAGGGTATCGATGTAGATGCCGCATTTCAAAGAATAAAAAGACCATACAAAATAGTAATGAAAAACGCGTTACCCGAACCCTAAAAGGATGAGTTTATAAATCTAGCGTCTTTCTCCACTAAGAGGCGATTCGGTATACGAAAAAGTGGAAAAAATCTGCGGTATTTCAAACCAGTATTTGATTACCATTTTCAAACTTGGCATCATTCGGAGCAGACCTAAGAAATGACACGAGTTTATGCAGTCTTTTTGGCCACTCAGATACCAGAATTTTAGGAGAGGAAAGACCATGGAATTTTTCCTATTTGCAAAAGGCAGATTTGCTCTTCTGCTCAGTTCCTGTAGCGAAGGCAGCAGTGGGAGGAAAGGGCGAGTCAAGGAGGCTTACTGGAGGCTTTAGGCATCGAAACCCTTCAAAAAAATTCAAAAGCCTCAGGAAAAGTTCAAAAGGGGCATCGAAGACGAACATCTAATTCAGAAATGAGTAGCAAAACGAGAGCGCTTCAACGAGATCAAGTTTTTGCGGCGGAATACAGACAGCACAAAATTTAGGATCTAAAGAGAGATATTCAGCTGAGAAATCACGCAATTCTTGTCACGGAATAATTCACTTCACCCCCCTACCCTCCTCCCAATAAAAAATGGATGAACAGATACTATGATCAAAACAAAGACTAAAAATAGAAGAGTTTCAAAATAAAAAGTAGATCTTCAATTGAAGAGTTCGAAAAAATACAAAACGCCAAAAACGATGACATCGAAGAGACGGGAAGGAGAAGCCTTCAAGAAGCAAGCTAACGGGAGCTCACAACCCACACTGTATAAGTCTATTCCATTTAGAATGAGTCAATTCCTGCTGCAATAGCATTATCATATGATGAACTCTGCATTAAATATAAAACGAAAACCTCTCGGCAACGACTTTAACGTCATTAATAACAAAAATGACATTACTACCGACCTGAGTTTGTTTTCCCACCATAGGTTGTGACAAGAGCGGCTTTTCGGGAGTGAAATGAAAAATAAGACAAATACCCTTACAGACCAGAGCATCAGAGAGGAGATCCAGCGTTGCACATATGCGTGAGAGAGTAAATCTTGCGCCAGGCTGCTCATGAAGCAGCCAGAAAGTGTGACACGAAAATAGAAAGAAAATGCACTCGAGAAAATTGCTGTGGGAAACTATGAGGAGAATATTGAGCGTTCAGGCAGATTTGGAGCCTTCGGCAACTAGCTTACAGTAAAGTAGGACTTAAACAGTTGCAGTAACGGCAATAAGGTTCCAAGTCTATAACTGGGCAACTTAAAGTTTGAACAACAAAATATGGCGGTTTAAATCAATGAAATCAAGGATTTTCCAGGCTCAAACAACAGGAAAATTTGGCGTCGTGAACGCGAGCTGAGACC
>VOMN01084356.1:0-12211 GCA_014899125.1 Orchestia grillus
ACAGGTGACGGTCACAGATCACACCAAAAATCAACTCACCGTGCTGATGGATGTTGATTTTGTTGATTTTGCGTTCTCCCTTGCCCAGGTTGAGGCCGTCAACGATAAGGCCTTCCATGGCAGACCAGCCGGCTGGAGGGAGAGGGGGGTACTCGTTAGTGCTAAGGTACTTGTGGGCGTGGTGGGTGCTGGGGGTACTGGGGGTACTGGTTAGTGCTGGGGTACTTGTTAGTGCTGGGGTACTTGTTAGTGCTGGGGTACTTGTTAGTGTTGGGGTACTTGTTGGCATTGGTAGACTCATTGGTATTTGAGAGTACATGTTGGTAACAAGGATCAATAAACACTTTATACACTGTAATGTAGACAATTCTGGGCTATACATCGGCATACATAAGGATCAAGCCATGGAAATTCTTCATTCATAAATACACACGCATGCCACTGCACAAGCACGTAAGTAGAAGTTTAGTGTCACAGTCTTCATATTACAACCCACACGCGGCAAAATTCCACACACAATAACTAATGACGGCGGATTGGTACTAGTATTAGGTACCAGTTATTGTCGAGTACTGGTGCTTACGACAAACGACTCCAGGAAGGCCATGGTACAGTGCTGGTGCTTACGGCCCACATCTCCAGGAAAGATGCCATGGTACAGTGCTGGTACTTACGGCACACATCTCCAGAAATGATGCCATGGTGATCAACGCTTCAGTTTCTCATTAAACCATTCCAGGGTCAGGCACAGGGTTACGTTTGGTTGCTAAGGAGGCCAAGTCTGATGCACACACCGCAATCGCAAAATGAAAAGAAACTAAAACCACGAGTTAAATGTCAAAAGGTGGCACTTAGACGAACAGTTTTGAGGTTTCTACAAGCCTACGCTGGCACATTGGAGCAAAATCTCTTCGCGGCACGCTTCCCGCGACGCACGACTACACGAGCTAAAAAACGAGGGCATGGAAATGTTCAGCTTGGGACCGGAAAGACACGTGACGCTGTCGCAAAGAAGAGCCTTGGCTTCAACGAGATTAAGCAGCCACTGAGCTTCGTTTCCCAGAGTGTCGCCCGCACAAAAATCATTAGGATGCAAAATCAGATCTGGAGCAACGGCCGGGCCCCGATCAGCTACTGAGGTGTTTGCTTGGGTGCCGCGAGCACGGAATTTTAAGGTCAGCAAACGAGGTTGCGCGCAACCGACACGAGTAAAAACGAAGCAGAAAACGAGTAAAAACGAGGCAGAAAACGAGTAAAATGACACGAGTAAAATGACACGAGTAAAATGACACGAGTAAAATAACACGAGTAAAATAACACGAGTAAAATAACACGAGTAAAATTACGCGAGCAATGTGTGATTAAAGAAAAAGAAGAACTGAGTGTACACGAGCTCAAAAGAAAATGTGTAATGTGAGGATGAGCGTGGGTAAAAAAACATACAATGCGAGGTGCAAACGAATAAAAAAAACGGAGATTTCGAGCGAAACTTAAGAACCTTGGTACAGAGCGCACTTTGCTTCGCGTACACCAAGACCTGCTGTCATACGCAATGCGTACATTAAACTGAAACAAGTACACAGCGAGGGCGCGACGTACGTCTCACGGGCCGAAACATACGAATGGCAAAAGCAGGCTGTCTCAGCTGTTCACATTAGTCGTGTCTTTTTCGCAGGAGTGCTTTTACATCGGGAGGAGAAAGGCATCTTTACCTTCGGGCTTCGGGGAGAGGAGTAAGAGGAGTAAAGAGGAGGGAGGGGAGGTAAAGAGGGCAGAGGGGGGCATGAGAAAGGAGATGGGGTGAGGGCAGGACGAATTCTGTGACCTGCAACATGCGTTCACACCCGTCCTACCTGCCAGGTACTTCACCTGTCAGGTATCGCGACCGACAGATGCACCTGACTGTGCACAGTGTGCACCACAGCCCTAGCAACGTTGGACCCCAAGTCATTTTACTTGAGTGAGGCACACAGAAACATCTCATTCAATAAAAGCAAACAGAAGCGCAACTGTAGGGCGTACGCGACTGTAGGCGCACGCGACTGTAGGCGTACGCGAATGTAGGCGTACGCGAATGTAGGCGTACGCGAATGTAGGCGTACGCGAATGCAGGCGTACGCGAATGCAGGCGTACGCGAATGTAGGCGTACGCGAATGTAGGCGTACGCGAATGTAGGGGTACATGCAGGTGTACATAGTACCAAAGCACACGAGAGACGTAGGCCTAAATAGATTAATAATGAACTCGAACGCAAAAATATACTTTTGGTTATATTCGATATTGAGGGGGAAAGCGAAACATAGGGGGGCAACGGGTTAGATGAGATGTGAAGATGACGCAGAGCACATGATTTTATTACGAGAAGAGTCGTGAAGATGACTCAGTGAACAGAATTTTATTTGTAGATCAGTTCCGAAGATGACTCAGTGCACAACATGGCATGTAGTACTACAACCGGAAGCGATGTGGGGGAAGGTGGGGGCGAGGTTATAGAGTACAACAACTGCCGCTTACTGTACAAGGAAAAAATTTCTGTTCTTCGTATGCAATCCAAAACTTTCCGCTTTCGAGATCGAAACTAAAATGTTATCTAATCCAAATTCGAGCCCCCTTGTTTCGTAATTTAACCTCATATTTTCAAATTTCCAGAAAACTTCAAGGTATTAATTTTTCTAATGCACGGTAATATTTTCATTATCCTGATCAAATATTACATTTTCGTTATTTCACTCAAACCAAAAACTTTTTTTCCCCAAACTTAACAGAAAAAGCGTTCTCTTTTCGAAAGCCAAAATTTGGGAGCTCTCCTCCGTCACTGAAAAATTCCTCGCCCCGAATCGTACAGCAAAAAATCAGAATTTCCATGAGTCGAGTCATCTGGAAAGGGACGCGCGCGATGCAGGAGGAGGAGCGTTCCTCCAGGCCTTCCGCCATGACTCGGCCTCTCGTCCAGGAAAATCGAACGGGCACAGCACGCGCACCTGCAAAGCTGCGATCGTTATCTGCACGGTACGAAATAACAAAACTTGACCGTATAATTAACTGGAGATGATCAGCCGCGATAAAAGGCAGACGTGGTGCAACAAGGCTTGTGAAACAACGACACCCAGTGTATGTATTTGTGTGCGTTTGTTTGTGTGTGTGTGTGTCACATGTAGTTCTGACGTCCGTTTTTTGGAAAGATTCGTACTACAGCACGCGCTATGAGACGTATATGTTCACTAACAAACGCACGCAGCACACAGCCGTGCACTTGCAACGCTTGTGCACGCATCGCGGCCAAACTGAAGTAAAAATGATATTTTGGTAACAATTTTTGGGACAATCGCACTCGTACGTTCTTAGGAACTGCGTTAGGAGGCGTAGCACTAATGGGTTCCCTAAAATTATATAATATTCAAAATTAGAGAAAATTTTTCAAAGTGTGAAACCTAATGAAATAATGGGTAAATTTTCTTATCATTTTCGTTGAATGTAGGCATTCAAATAGTAAACACTGGAATTTGCTGAAACAATGTATGAAATAAATAAGAAATTTTCTAACTTTCAAATGGCCATCATTAAGGAACATTGATGTAAACAATTGTGATGCTCTCAAATGACTCGTGTCCCTATCGCGTGAATGGGAAGATCAAAGCAATAAAAGTTTTTTGTTATCACAGAGGCATTTACCGCTCTAGTAATGCGCTCAGAGTGGACACGGCTGCTAAATCCCAAGTTGTAGCATTTCCGAGGTAAAATCCCACCGTTGAACAAATTTCTCGACTTCGGAAAGTGTCGTGGGTCGAATATTGAAAGCTGACAACGGCACGGTCGACTAACTGCAGGAAAAGAGTGGGGCAAACCGAGATGAGCTACAGCGACAGAGGGTCTTTTCAGGCATCCTCTTGCCCAGGAAAGGATCGTTCTCTCACTGAAGAATATATTTTTACAGAAATTTGCAGATGAAGTATCCGTTTCCCGATAAATTGTATCGAAACGTTCGCATTAAAAATATGCCTTTACGCCACGACCCTCGGAAAAGCCGCTCATAATTGTGATAAAACCAAGACAGCAAGATAAGCTTCCGTGATCAGGCACATCAACTCATCAGGAGAAAACTGGCACAAATAGTTTTCGGAGACTGATCAAAATTTTATGTATTTAGAGCCGTTTAAAACCAGCTCGTGAGAAGAATCGTCGAACGTTTAAAGTCTAACTGGGCTGGGAAAACAATGTAGGTGTGATAAGCAATCATGGTCTTTGATGATTTCACAATCAAATAATAATCTATTGGACGTTTAAATGCAAGGGTAATTCATGAAAGTATTCCTGAACTACGTGTCGTTCCAGTGTAGCACAATTCTAGAATTGAGATTTTTGTGCTTATGCAGGACAAGCTCCACGTCACAAAACTTGTAATGGACTTTCTAAAGGATAGAAGATTTCAGAATATGAGCGGGTCTCCACAACCTCCCGACCTGAATCTCATAAAGAACTCACAGAAGACACATTGGAAGAATTTCATGAGTAGAAATCTTGCTTTTATGGAAGGTTTATAGATAAAATTGCTGGATAACTGGGCGAAAACTACAGTGGCTCAATGATAAAATCTAATGGAATCTTGCAGCCGGAGATGCGGTGTAGGGTTCCAAAATTGCGAAAAATTCTCTTGTTTTGTGTTAGCTCGTTCATTTGTTTCCTCTTTTCTATGAGAGATTGATTTGCTTCTTAACTATAGACACATGTAATTTAACAAATTATTCATTTCTTTTTACGTATTATTTTAATTGATCTGAGCAGACATAGCAATATTTATCATCTATGTGTACACCTAAATTCAGTGGAAATTATAGAAAAGTTGGCCAATTTTTTCTTTAGACTTCAAGCTTTTAAATTTTGTTCCTTAATTTTAGACAGCATTATATATATATTTGTACTCGAGTAGTGATGCTTTCGTGTAAATTAATAATTTAATAGTGCACACACTGAGCAGCTTAGTGCATGTGAGGAAAGGTACCGTCGGCATGAGAAGACCGAACGCGGGACATAAAAAACTCCAGATTCCGACCTGCCAGGTTTGTCGTCAGGCTATTCTGACGCAGTACAATAAATTTACTCCGACAATCTACAGAATGGGAAAATTCTTAAATCACCCTATAAAAATCACGGCCAGCAGCTCAGAGCTCTAAAATTTTAAAACTGCCTCCGAAAGTCAATTTTCTACGTGGTTTCAAGGCCATTACAATATCTATCAGAAAAATGGCACCGTAAAACTGAAGCATTGTGAGGTTCGTCAAGCCTTTTATTGCCCAAATTATTTCCCAGCTGACTGCACTTTTCAAAGTTACACACTTTTACACTTGGGTGTTACACAAAGAAAAACAAGAGAGAGACAACACTACCCGTTTCCGGCCGCATTTTCGTTTGGACAAACACGCGGTAGACCTAAAGGTAATCTTACACATAGCGTGCTTGGAGTCCGTTAAAACGAGGCCGAAACGAGCTCACAACGACTGACCAACGTTGTCGGGATATTGTGCAGGCTTGGACCCGAAGGCAAGACGCGTCTTCGCAACCATTGCACATAACGTTGCGTTGCACAAGACGCTGCGAGAATGCTGGCACGCGCAAATTGGTGTCTGCAAATAGAAGAGACTGGCAAATCTGTGCATGGAGGAGACAGCCGCATGGAGTTCTGTATGTCCCAAAATTTTCCCACGCCAGAATATAAAGCCATTTTTGCTAGTCCATGGGAAAGAAAAGGCCAACTCACGAGAGATGCTCAGAAAAATAAAGAGCATTGCGGATTCAGCAGTGGGTTGTTATAGTCATCATCAGGGATATACAGAGGGATCTAACACATGTACTGACTGTATCTCAAAGAGTGTAAGTCCAGAGCATGCTCGTAAATTGCCAGCAAGCGCCACGAATAATTTGCGAGTTGCGCAGCGCTGGTGCCTGAGATTGGTGAGCGTAAATCTTTTGGTTTCGAAATAACTTAACTACAAAAATTGGGTACGTTTCTTCGTGCCTCTTTTTCATTTATGAAATGCCAACCCAAACGGAGCCATGGAATCCTACCTTACTCGAGAATCGCTCAAGTCTCCAATTGAGCTTTGGAAGAACACTCTTCAGTTCACCTAACTGAGCAGAAACTCAAAATCAACCCGCACGAAAATTGCACATTTCAGTAGGTCGTCAAGCTATCAGGTATCAGATAACGAGGAGCTCTCAAGAGATTTCACCAGGGATGAATAAATCGGTTGAATTGGAGAGCACAAAAGACTATTCTGGAAGTTTCCGGAATATTTCACAGCGGTTTGTACATGAACCACAAAACGCCGGCGTGAGATTGGTCGAGGGCCCACAAGCTCACGTTAGACGTGCATTCCAGGTACGACTTAGAAAAGAAGCAAGTGTGGGAGGCAGAGGCTGCACCTGCTGCACAGCGTGACCAGGCGACCGCTCCCATTCCCTCTAAACTTGTGGGACTTGACCCTGAGAGGACAAACTCATCCTTTAAATGAAAATTGTTGTAGATGTAATGGCTTGTATTTTATGTTCTCGTGGGCAAATTCACCCTGAATTTGAACGAAACAACGAGAATTTCAGACTAGACTTTATCATTCCTGACGTTCAGCATTCTTGCCAGTAGTCCTTGCATGATTCAAAAGGGGACGTACGACGAAATGTGCACCTAATGATAGATGAAAAACACTCCTGATACGTGAACAGCAAGAAGACAAAGTAATAAAGAAAAATACGGGGAAATAGCCGTTGGTGATCAAGAAACTAAGTACAGTTTGGGATATTCGTGTAGGAGTGATTTTAAAGTGGCTGCTGTGGGATACAAGATGATGCCCCGAGGCTTGAAGGGCGGCAGCGCTCGCTAGAAATGTGACCGAGACCTGTGGAACGATTAGCACGCCAATATCCCAATAATTAGCACTCCTCGTACTTGTGATATCCCAATAATTAGCACTCCTCGTACTTGTGATATCCCAATAATTAGCACTCCTCGTACTTGTGATATCCCAATAATTAGCACTCCTCGTACTTGTGATATCCCAATAATTAGCACTCCTCGTACTTGTGATATCCCAATAATTAGCACTCCTCGTACTTGTGATATCCCAATAATTAGCACTCCTCGTACTTGTGATATCCCAATAATTAGCACTCCTCGTACTTGTGATATCCCAATAATTAGCACTCCTCGTACTTGTGATATCCCAATAATTAGCACTCCTCGTACTTGTGATATCCCAATAATTAGCACTCCTCGTACTTGTGATATCCAAATAATTAGCACGCCTCGTACTTGTGATGTCGCAATAATTAGCACGCTTAGTATGTGCGATGTCTGGAGGAGACGGGAAGGCTGTCTCGGGCACAAGAGATAGAGTTTCCGGCGAGAAGATTACCGCCTCACACCTGATCCAAGACGCATTTTCTGCACGCGACTGCTCGATTTTGACTTCGCCAAGCACCACAGACAGCGGTAAAAATTTTCTATTTCGTTCAAGCTAAGGCTGCTGTGAGGTTTTTCATTTCCGATACCGAGTCTTTTCTACATCTAAGTAGACCAGAATTTACGCTTCTGGTAACAAAAATCTTTCGTACCCCTTGATAATTTCTTTCACGACTCCCAGATACATTCCTTATATGTAGTAGTCATCCATCAGGCATGTGGATTTCAACATCCACTTTTATATGGATGCCGCTAGTTTTTCGTATCAACAGCCTCATCGCACATGCGCGTAGGGCTGCAGGTAGATTTCCTCTTCAAAGCCAACCAGTTTTATGGCCAAAATAACTTGGTCCATACTATCAAGTAAGCTGCAACATTCGCTAGTACACTGTACGCTCTACTAGCGGTCTACAACGAGACAATATAGAAGGGACAACGGCAAGTGTGAATTTCTAAACTAACCGTCCTTTAATACATGCACTAATTAAAGTCGTGACGGGCAAACTGCACAATTGAAAAAAAAATCCAGAGCTGTTCAATTTCAATAAAATTCAGTACTGATTAACTAGAACAGAGTTCTAAGGCGTTTGTTTAAAATAAAACTCGTAAATGCTCCTTTGAGATGAAATTCTACACAATTCATAAATGTACCTGCAGCACATGAATTCATCAAATCAGCATATACAATTCACTGCTAACGTTGAACGAAATGGAGGTCTTCCCTGCATAGACTAGAATGTTAAACATAAGCATGATGACCCGTAAAAATTCTCCGTGTACAGAAAACGAACAAATACTGAAAACTTCCTAAAATGTTAGAGTTCCCATCCAATTACACATAAAAAGGCTGTGATAACAGCACAAGGATATCGTGCGGAGAAATTACGTAGCGCGTAAAATTTACCTCGCGAATAAGAAAAAATCGTCGACATCTTAAAAATTAATGGACATTTGACTGCCACTTAAATACGTGCTAATTAGTCAGTAATAAATACCACTTAAGAAACCAGGAGACGCGTTCCGGCCCCGTGCATAGCAGGAACAAGTGATCGCGTCGCGCTCGGGTCCCCCAACCCTGTAGAGTAAGACTGTGCAGCGACGCCTTCAGCAACCAGTCCACCTCATTAAAGGGCTCCAGCCCTATCCCAGAGCAGTGAGATGCGATTCATTGAATTGAGTGCAACGATTGTGACTGTGTACACAAGGGAAACCAGACAGTAAGTTCAGTAGAGAGTATCTTAGCATCAGTATTCTTTGAGAACCGAGTAATGAAATCCCGTTTCTACTAATACGTCACTCAAAAAGGTCACGATATAAATTTCAATTACCGAAAAATCCTTGCAAAAGATTCTGTTGCAAGTCCAAGAAGGTTTCTAGAATTATTTTTCACATCAGTAAACGAACACGCCATCAATAGATGCAGTTCATTTCTAGATGTGTCTCATTTTCAGACGTGCATCACTTCCCCTAGCTAATCATTTGCTAAGAAATTTACCTTTTTGATGTCTCTACTGATCTTACCTTCCGTTAACAATTTAACACGTTCATTTCAAAATTATTCTTCATTCGTTAACGTATGATTTCTCCGATAATTTTTGTCTGTTTAAAGCCCTTTTTTTAAATTTCCTTAAAAATTGTAAGAATCCGTAGCATAGATACGAGTGTACACCTAATGTGTCTGAACATTTTCAAGACTAGTCTTCCTGATGACGCACTCTGAGGGAGAGTTCGAAAGCTCGGCGAATAAAAAAGTACAGTCCAGGTGAAGCTATTTAATTTCTACTAATCGTGAACCTTGGACGCCCCTTATTTTCCTTAATGATGTTAAAACTTGTGACAATCTCAGCCGACCAAATGAGAGAAAGCATCAGAGAAAATTCAACTAAGGGGTCGAAATCCTGGATCTCACTGAACAGAACAGAAGGGTAACCAACGTGAATAGAAATATTCCAGCTGAACTAAAAATTATCCGTCGTCCAAAGCAGAAGAAATGTTCTCTGACGTCAAGAGCGAAACGCAGGGAAGGAATAAGCATTTTATGCCTGCATTTCATTTCTAAATCCTTGCTTCTAAGTCTCAAAAATAATTGCCAAAAAATTCGGACAAATCCTCACTCATGAACATACCAAAGATGTTCCCATTTCATCGTACGAAATGATTTTTACCATTGGTCTCCCATTATACTCAGGTCTCCTACAATCAGTAATACGAATTTGCAACATCACAAAAATCTGCTGGAGCGCAATTGCGAGAACATTTAATCCTGTGCAGTCCGCCTTGTTCCGGTTGTGTGGAGAGAGCCGCTGGAAACAGCGACTCAACTGTGAAGCAACCACCCTCATGGAGCTGGTGCAGCGCAGCCAGTCGTTAGGCGAATCTTGCTCATCACTAAAATGCAGGTTCGTGCTTCGTTCAGGTGCAGCAGCCACGTTCCTGGCTGTGCCCGCACACGTACACCAACTCGAGCAGTGAAACACTGAGGAAACGGGGTTCCGCATGGAAATCGTGAAACTGACTTCAACTTTTTAGATTCATGCGTGTTCGAGTTTGGTGTAGTTTGAAGTATCTCTCACGTAAGTTACCTCAAGTCCTATCAAGCGGTGTCAATTTGACGTGCAACCGAATTGAAAATGTTAGTATTCAAACGATCTTTTACCAAGCTAACAAAACGCCAGGCAAAGTCGTCTTCAATACTCCGCCCTAAGCAAGCATCGTTCATGATGCAGCTCCCCAAAAGGATACGGGCATTCCATCATCATTGCGTCAAAGTTACTTCTATATAAGATTAAAAAATTGTGCAGCATTAATAATAATTACCCGAAACACCGGTGTCAAAATTCAGCTCTTCACCATCAAAGCAAGTATTGGAATACCCGCAGGACTCGCAAGTATTGGAATATCCGCAGGACTCGCAAGTATTGGAATACCCGCAGGACTCGCAAGTATTGGAATACCCTCAGGACTCGCAAGTATTGGAATACCCGCAAGACTCGCTCGGAAGCGTGGGCGTCCACGATGGGACTGGGATCAAGTATGTTCTATCACGACGGAATTTGATTTCAGTGTCTGTCAATTTGGAATTTGAATGCAGCTCATCCTAAACGATGAAAATTTACTGCAGGCATCTGTCGAGATTGAATTGAAGTCCAGCGTATCCTTATCACGATCAAAATTCATTTCAGATACCCGTCAATACATATAATTTGAATCAGTCATATCCTACCTCATAAAGAATTGTTTATGTATCTGTTAGTCTGCAGTGACTTGGGTACTTCGTGCCTCAATGGTTGCTGAATAAGTCATGCCTTGTAGCAAAGAAAGTCAAATCTTAAAAATAAATTAAGTCAGTTATCTCTCGTAGCAATGACAGTGTAAGCACCTGCTGCAAGGAAAGAATTAGCACGTAGTCGCTGTAGGATCTGAATCTTGTGTCTACAAGGAAGACCGACTCTGAAGCAAACAGCTTTTACGATACAATTTGACTAATGGATTTAAGGTGACAGGAACTGCTCAAGCTTTCTGGGAGGTGTAAAAAGAGCGTCACGGTAACAGGCATTTTAAAAACATTTGTACCTACTATAGGTCCTCCTCTTTCTTTTCTACATTGAACCATGGCTACTATCATTCTAACACAGATGCCGGACAAGACTTTTATTCTATTACAACGTGACCGTCGGTATCGACCTGACTGCCATGCGGTTCTCCACACACGACTTAACCATAAAGTTTATTAAAACGTGATTTCTCATAAAAATGACAAATATTGACAATGTTCAAATAACTTACACACACACATGTGCAAACATATAGATGCACCGAGAGACAGCTGGACAACCGCATCTATTCGTATGTTTCTTAGGTCCAAGTAACTCGTAAGTTTACAAACAAATTTCTGAAACACCAATGACAATAACTGAGTAACTTTGGGGCTGCATTGGCACATGATCCTGGGTAAACCGCCCAGGTAATTGACTACCGCTGGGCCCCAGTAGACCGCCCAGGTAATTGATGACCACTACGCTCTAGTGGACCGTCCAGGTAATTGACGACCACTTTTTTCTTGAAGGAATTTTTTCTTGAAAATAAATCTAGCCAATAGCATTTCGATCAAAAAATGAAATTGCTACATTTCAGAGGTAAGCCCTAGAACTCCTTTCTAATTCAAATAACAAAATTTTCATTCGAAAGAAAGTGTTCTCCATTAGTCAACGAGAGCTAAATGTTTATCGTCTGCAAGTTGCATTTCTACAAAACCTTTCTCTCTTGAGTACGTTTCCTCTGGAGCAATTAACAGCAGGATGAGATGAAGAAACTACGCGCTTCCCGTCCTCGCTCTACAACTACCCAAGTCTACGTAGAGGACACATTCTACGCAGACTTTGACCGGGCCAAATTTCAATATCAAACACTGAATGTACAGTAATCGAGATGCAAATTAGGCAATTCTTTATTTAACACGTTGACTCCGATTCTCTACACAGGTAAAATTACANGTACCATATATGACCCACTTCGGAGTCAACGTGTTAACACTTTGAGTACGATTACTTTGACTTCACTTTGACTACAAGTAAAATTACATGCCGACAAATATCTCTACTGTGAACTTAAAAATGGAGGATTTTGGTTTCACAAACTTAGTTACTATGTTAATTTTCTTTCTAATCAGAACTAGCTTATTCGATTGATGGACAAAAATTTGAAGAAAACTGGAAAATTTATATTTATACATGATAGCGCTTTGGTTACATTAGGTT
>VOMN01084360.1:0-15671 GCA_014899125.1 Orchestia grillus
AACTCACCCTGTACCGCAGGCACAACTCACCCTGTACCGCAGGCGACGTCCAACACAGTGACGCAGTTGCGCTGCCGCAGCTGATCGCTGATGAATTCCCTGAAATAAAAAGCAGGTTTTCAATTATAACGAACACAGTGAGAATAGACAGCCATTAATGGCTCATCCTTACACTAGAGAAACTTGGATGACACACTTGCAATAAACAGTAACAGCTGCGTAAGCCACGCCAAAGTCCAAGAGATGGGTACTAATCATTGTATTTGAATCTAGGTGGAGCATGAGAATTATGACGCTGACTGAGGTTAATCCACAGCAAAACTTGAGCTAGAGAAACAGCATTTGGTTATAGTCATAAAACTTTTTAATATGAATATATGTATTTATATAAGGTATGCAGAACGAACATGACATCTTTCCAAAAGATGCACGCAGAGGCCAAAAGAAAAAGCATGTAAATACTAACAAATATAAAAAGCTGAACGCCAACTGGAAGAATGAGACCATTAAACAAGGAACTGACCTGTACACGTCAGTTCGCTGGCTCTTGTCCCCGATGTACAGCTCCCAGAGATGCGCTGCAGTGCCGTCTGAATATTGGTCTTTGAG
The DNA here is from genome assembly GCA_014899125.1 of Orchestia grillus. Lineage (NCBI taxonomy): Eukaryota > Metazoa > Arthropoda > Malacostraca > Amphipoda > Talitridae > Orchestia > Orchestia grillus. The sequence continues at coordinate 610 of VOMN01084360.1, forward strand.
ACCGGCAGCTGGGATGCCTAGAGATCGAGTGCGGTATATGCGGTTGTCGGACATGTTTTAATAAATGCCTTATAACTCTGAAGTTGAGAAGCTACAGAGTACAACAGCAAGGTCACTTAACGCTGAGGGCTTGTACAGGATATACGGAATCGATGAGTTCAAATGGGTAGGAAAAGTTTCACATCAAAAAGCAGAGTAGGCAAGCACGCTCACGTAACGCCTCTACTGTCAATGCTTCTCCTCTACGCGTGTCAATCGATGAACAAGGATAAACAGACACGTAATAAGAGCAGGAGCTCAGTACAAACAACACAAGAGCACGACTAATGCAAGTTGCGCTCAGGCTTGAACTCTGCCTCGGGCTGCTGGCTGCAGATTGGCTCTTGCTCTGCTGCCGAGCTTAGCGAGCACACTGTGCTGCCAGGGTTCTTGCTGCGTTTGCGCAAGTTCCTGGAACTGAAACTCGCTGGAAAATCTCACGGGATAATTTCACGAGAAAAGAACAGATGGCAACCACTATCTCTTTCTGGTAATAGTACTTAAATGTCACTCGAATGAATTCAACCTGAAATGCAAAGTTGAGTCCCTGCAAAGGAAAAAGTGATTAGTTGAAGCTCAGGTTGTTCTGTAGTAGATGACATAAGTAACATGAGAGCAAATCAATTCCACAGTCATACAAGAAATACCAGGTTACAAGTTCTCACAACTGATCAAACGTAAAAGACAATTCTCTAATAGCACAAGAGCACAATCTGCACGTGCACTATCATGCAGATAGCACTCATTTTCAGTTCGAGGCTCGGAAATGCGCAGCGACACTCTGGTAAAGAGGAAACACCAAACAGGAATCCGAATTGTCCCCAAACTAACATACAAGCGAAATAAAATGTTTCAATTTTGAAGACCGAAAAAAGAAAAGCTGTGATGTTCTTCATTAAATTCAACTATTCACTAAAAGGAGGTGATGTTCCTCATCCACACAAAGAAAATTTAGAGGAACACAAATAGAATAATATGACGGTATAAATGAAAAATTCTAAATTTCGTGAGTACAAAAACCATAACGTTAAGCTACTGACGGTGATAGTTTTTATAAAAACATAAATAGTTACCAAAGACATAGAAATTAACAGGCCCCTTCCCAATTAAACTTCGAATGTGGATTCTCGACAGTACAAATGAATTGTAAATTATGTTCTCTTATCGAATTGAATTGTGATACCTTTATTAATTCCAACACGTTTTACCGTTGTGTTTTCAATGCCTTACAACTACTGGGGTGGAGAGAGATGTGAGGAATGTGCGATTCACACTCCCTTTCCAAGGGAAGTACTCCCTGGTTACGTGAAATGCCTCGCCTGAGCCGAGATTCGAACCCTGGTCCTATCAGCTGCGAGGCCATCACGCTACCAGTACGCCATGGAGCCCACAAATCCCATCCCACAATACCGTAAATCTTAACTTATGAACCCTCAGACCATATTTACGATAACACTGCAGCTAGCCATGTCAAGAATCAAGCAGCCATTGCAGTAGTACAGCTTGCTTTCTACGAAATGCCAGCAGTCGAAGGGAGAATAGCCTCAGATCATTCCCCCTGACCGAGCACAGCGGCGAGCGAATGCATATCAGCTGGACCTACACCTCCTGAAGCCGGTACTACGCACGTTACTTCTGAGGTAAGGAAACTTGATGTTCGGTCGAACTCCAGATTCCTAAGGTTCAGTCAATTAACAATAGAGATCTCGCAGGACAATACTCGTTCATAACTTTCAAAACTATTGTTGCTGTATTAACGGAGTCTGTTCGCTTGAACTTGGCCGTTCAAGCGAGTTTAAATATAAATTAATTATATTTTATTTAAAACTGAATCATAATCACATTCTCCGTACATGTTGCCAAATAGTAATTTGTCATTTATGTTCCAGCACGGACGCGGGAGGGAAGAAGGTCGGCTGGCCTGGGCGATGAGGGTACGACTGATTGAGTATGAGTAGTAGTAGTGAAAGCAGCGCTTCAGCAACTCAAGACTATCTCGCACCGAAAGAGTAGGGACCATTTAGTATGGACTTAGGAGAACGGGGAATCTATGCACAGGGTGTGTTCCCACACAAGATCCCCTGCGCATAGAAACAGTAAGTTAAGAAGGAAGAGGAAGAAAAGACAAATAAAGAATAGCGAAGAAGGAATGAAAACGGAAAGAAGCAAAGTGGGCACGAAAGATAGAAGTCCCGAAGGCCTATCTAAAGCTGAGGTAGCCTAGCGGTCCTCCCCTGGGGGCGCTAGTCCCCATAGCATAGGAAAGACAAACCTAACTAACCTACCTCTATTGCCTATGGCCTATCCTATGCCCCCTGAGGGGATACGACTGATTGGCATAGTCAACGATTGGATACATGTTTCTCCCGTCTACAATCTTTACTGAACTCAATTGCCGTTTCCGTCATGAAACTTGATCATCCTCACTTCTCTCAAAAAAATTGACTTGGTCTACTCTATACAATTTTTTATTATTTTCTAGTAAGAGTCACTCAGATTATTCGCCCGCGAGAACAACTGACGGCTTGCGGTTTAACAAATTGACTCCGATTCTCCACACAGGTAAATTTACATGCCGACAAATATCTCTACTGTAAATTGAAAAATAAAGGATTTTGGTTTCGCAAATTTGGTTACTCTATTAATTTTTACAGGGCGACTCACTCAAAAACACTGCTTCTCACAAGCGGGCGAACGTTGACCAACCCTATGCCCTACCGCGGGTCCTACGGATGCCGACTTTCAAGCGAGCACTTCCTCATCTGGGATAGGCTCACCGAAGTTTACCAATTAGCTTTGTCTACGTCCAGGCACAACTCGTCAACAAGACCATTAACTCACAATACAGTACAGGTCTCACTGACTGTTCTGACCCGAGGCCCTCCGCCATCCAGAAAAATAACTTACAGCACGATTCGAATAACAACGTCCACATATGATCCAAGCCAGCTTGACCCTGTACATCACCTCCAGTTAGCCGGTACAGGTTATACACCCTTGAAAATACACGGAGGACCGCACACATACCCGCACCAATACAATTAAATACCCTATATTGAGCTTTTACGAATTAGAAGCGGGCTCGTGGTCCCCTGTAGAGACCACAACGTCACAATTGCTCCTAGGTGTCAAGTAGCAGTTACAGGCACCAAGAACCATGCCAGCAAAATAAAAAGCAAGTAAGACAGCAATTGTGGGTCGTTGCACTCAATCATCATTGGTGAACTGTAGAACAAATATTACTCTGGTAATGCAGGAACTGACAATGCATCCCCAAAAGTTCACCACGCAGTAGCATATGTAAGGAATTTTCCTTTTATTGCTCAAGAGAGACAGAAGAATGTGTACTGGGATGATGTACACATGTCTTGTTCAAAATAAAATTCGAGTAGAAATATTTTTTTAAATAATTCTTTGATCAATTTTTTAATTGTGAGTCAATATAGCTTAGTTCCTAATGCACTAAAATAATTACTACGTTATGTCATCAAACTCCAAAAATCCTGAACGATTCCTATTAACTGATTACCTACTTTTACAATAGTAAGATAGGGGAATGTGTATAAAAGGAAATGGTATCATCTTGTCCTACTTGATCCTACTCACTTAATTGGAGACCAATCTTCTACTTCTGAATTGTCTTAAAAAAAGATTAAATACCAAATTCAAAATCATCCATAAAGGGCCTCAAGCAAGCCTTCTCAACATTTGAAATTAGATGGAAAATTTTCTGATGAAAAAGTCTCAAAATAATTTTTAAGAGACTGATTTAGACTGAGAGGACCTTTTCAGCAATGACAATATGAGCTTTAATTACTGATGCTAATTTTAAACTTCAGAAAATTGCTGCCAGGTTTTTGTAACTCAATTTCACCCAGTGCTTCCAGCCATCCTGATACTGACACACTGAATTTAGGCATCAAGACAGCACTAATGAAGCCTATTTTTAATGTATTTAGACTCATCATAACAAACATTGGACACTTACTTGTACTTATTATGGTTTAAATTTCACAAAGCCTGTAATATTACAAAATGATCATTACTGACACAATTCATATTAGATCAGTGTCTACACCAGATAAAATATAGTGAAAAATTGTTGCATCAAAACCAATAAATACCTGAAGCTGAATGATGCCAATTATCAATTCAGAGAGTGTTATACATGTACAGACTAGCTTTACCCAGCCATGGGTTGCTGTTGCTCAGTCTCATCAAATGAAAAAGAACACAAATACCCACATGCACCAGATGGCAGCATTTTTCAAAAAGCATTTATAAAAAGTTTCTCAGAAGCACATATACATAAAAAAAAATGTGCATATTAAAAAGCAACATTGCATCACAATTCTAAAACAATTGGTGAAGAGCTTGCAGAGACTTAAGATTTTGAACAAATAAACATTTACATTCTTATCTATATATATGTATATGCATTAACTATAAAATATAACTACCTGACCAATATAACTACTCGGTTTGAGCCCAAATATTACATATATATACAGAACTATCTTTATGGAAAGCATGATGTGATGTAGAAAAACTATGGTCAAAACTACTGCCAGTCCTGCAAAAGTAGGTATTCCTATCTCTGCCCAACAATTCCATCAACTCTCACACTTTCTTCATCTTATAATCTTTAGTCATGTTTTCATACATCCTCAATTACTCCTGTGCTAGATGCCAAATAGGTATCTATGCAGCAAGACTTTATAAACATAAAAATCGAGCTATGCATAAAAATAAAAGACTATTATTCTGAGATCATTTGAACAAGTAGTGGATGCCAAAATACTGAAATATTAACTGTTTTTGGCATATACTTCTTACTTCAATGATTTCAGAATATTAGTCTTTTTTAACTTCAAAACATACACCAGTTTTGAATGATATGCAACTAGCCTACCCATTGCAAATTTCTTGGTAATTAAGTTCAGGTGTCATTTTTATAAAACTACTTCTTGAACAATGTTATAGTCATTTTTATTTCTCTTTGTCCACAGTATCTTGAAAATAACCTAAGCAGTCCAAATGCTCAATTTGAAGATCTTATTTTAGCAGAGTTTTTTTTCTGCTTGTGCTTTTTAAAAACAATGCACTTGGCAGCAGTTTCTCTTGCTATTATTTTTATTGTAATGATATGCAAATACCCAAACTTGACATCTGTCAACATGTTTTTGAATATGTTGTATATCTCCATTTGCAACTTCCTAGCAAAACAAATATTGATATGAGTTTGGATGATTTAATATTAAAAGAAATGCTTTATACTTATCTCTAATTTTAGACTTATTTACATCATAGATAATGGATGGATTGTTAATTTTTACTTTGGGACCCACAACACAGAAATTCTGAAAACGCTTTAACATTTATCTTAGCATCTTTTGCATTCTCCAACAGTACTGAAAAAATATTAATTAGGCTAATCAAGATTAGGTTAGGTTAGGTTAGGAAAGGTTCTTTTGCATATAAATATAGGAATAAAATTGCAGTAAATATCACCTACTATGAAATCATCATTATCTCAAAATATATTCATTTGTGCCAAGTTCCAGTTGATCACACTATATAATAATAGCCTAGCATAGCATGCTTGATCTTTTTGTCCATCTAAATTAATGGCAAAACTGTCAGAAAAGAATATTCATATCAGTGACAATGGAAACAGCATTGTTTTATGTCAGAGTTACCAAAAATAAGAGGGCATTTAACGAATTTAACATAATTTGTCCTCCCATTTTTGACAAGGCCCATCCATTAGTATTTGTAATAAACTGGTAGAAATACACTAGAAAAGTCATATCTAACATGTTTCTGTGATAAGGTTCTTAATGTAAAAATTACCTGAATGTATTTGGACTATAAAACATGCTAATTCTAGAATGAACTGAGATGGCAATAACACAATTCTAACTTACAATTTTTAATTAATAAGTATAAGCAATCAAATTATGTCACTATTCCAAATCATGTAGTTAAGATATAACACAGAGATGAACAATAAATGACTAATATACAAATCTTAACATAATACACTCATAAAATAAATTATATTTCTACTGAAATTGAATACTGTATATACAGACCTAATTATATATTATTGATATTACCCTTTATGTCCTCCTTTCAACATTTCTAAAAAATTTCAAAGATTTAGTGCTTTAAGAGTCAAATGTGTAGGAGCACCAATGTCACATTAGATAAATTCATAGCTGGCAAAAGACATGAACATATGAATGGTGCCATGAATACTGAGGTAAGTTCATTTGTCAAAAACCATAGGTCAACTCCAAAAAAAAAATTAAAATTGATAGAAAAGTATAATAGCTAAATAAAAAAGTATTATATTACTGGCATGAGTGGCATCAAGGCCTAAACAAAGCACCAAAAGAGCTTGGTACATATTTTAACCCTTGAGTGCCAATACTTGGGCACATAATAATCACACAGGAAGTTTTAAAGAAATTTTCTGATGTCAACTCATGTGTAGGGTGAGCACTAGAGGGTTAATGCTGAATTAGAACTTATATAATATAGCAGCAGGATACAACCAAAATTCCAGGGGAGACATAGTATGTACTATATGGATCAACTCAATGTTGTCAAATAGACACCAAGAAAGTTTATTTCAATTCCTACTGGAAACATAGCATCTATTATGAGAGGCATTCTCCAACATTTCGTACACATTGAGCCTTGAATCATACTTGTGAATCAGTCAACATTGGGAAGAGTAATTAACCATTCTCACACGTACATCGTGTGTTAATTACAGCCCTTACAAGCCATAAATCTAGCAAAAACAACTACATCACCAGTTCGGTCATCGACACGCATTTTTGATAGTAATTTCACTGCAGTTACTGTTTTGATGAATGGTATTTTAAATGCTGCCAAAAATTCTTAAAATTTAAGATTTTTCTTGAAACTTCAAGAATTGCAATTTCTAAAGACTATTAACATCGCAAAGTGCAAGCTTTAGAAAAGTATTCACTATAAAACTCTTGGAGAGGTATTCCCCAAGTTGTTAACAGCTAATACCCGACTATTTGATTTAAAGGAATTTAACTTTAGATTTTGTGTGAAATACGGGTGAATACTATTTGCAGTCGCATTACGTACATTTTCTACAGGGGACTCTTAACTATTAACTTTAAGACTCCATACGTTGTCTGGTCCTATGCCGCACTGGTTACAGCAACGGGCTATTGAATGAATGGGCTCACAGCTGTGATGTAAGGAATCGACTCGAGACGGAGGCAACTGTTTTTACGGAACCTCTAGTGCTGCACTTGGAAAAGGAAACTTGTACCTCACATTCCTCACCTCCTTCACGCGTCCACGGTTAAAAGGCATTGAAAACCAAGCGAAGTACTGTATGGTTACTGAGTTGGAATAAATAAAGATATAATACATTCAGCATTAACTGTTCTTCCATAAACGAAATCACTTTTCTCCATCGTTTTCAAAAATTTGAAAAGCCCATTGAAATTTTTTAAGTGATACACGTAAAATGTCATCGAAAAATTTTGGCTCATTTGAGGTACGATATAACCCAACGTAAGCAGCAGCTCTGTCCTAGGCATGTAGGTAAGTCATGAACATAACATTAAGAATGCATTCTATAACATATATTTGCCACGTATGTTTGAGCAAATACCACTCACGTGTGGGGCGTTAAAAGCTCGAACAAATTGAACCTGAACCCGATAGTGTTACATATTATGTATACAGAAATAAATCATTTTTTCTATTCTCTGATAGTGGTGCTGCGTGTAGCACTTTTTCGATAAATTAGACCCTTATACCGATTTTGACGATTTTTTAAACGATCTTTTAAAAAATAACACCTTTGCCTAGTCAATTTTTTTGCAAAAAAGATTTAAGTCGGTTTGAAAATATCGGAAACTAATCGTTCATTACTGAGCTGTATTATTAATTTTTGAAAATAAGATTCACTGAAAAACGAGTCACTTCTATCGAAATAAATAATCTTCTCCCTCTTTCAAACGACACAAGTGTGTTCAGTTCACGTGTGAACCTCGTAATGACATTGATAGCACAGAAAATAAAAATCCATTGAAGTTTTAAAGTACCATAACCCAAAATCGAATTATAAATGCTCAATTTTGTGTAATTTTGTCGAAACTCTACTCTTTTTTCAAATTTTGTAGCTAATTTTTCAATTGTTATTTTATGGTTGTATCAGGTATTTACAAAGAATCATTGGTTGTTTTTAGGTATTGTTTAACTTACGGTGCTAATCCCTTCACGCTGAACGTTAGACCAGGGATTTAGGAATTACAACTATAGAAGTCTCAACCAGACGTCCACAGTTATTTTTAAGGTTGTATCATACAAATCGAAAACCCGACTTGTTGCATGCTTCGCGTATGACTGAATTCAGAATAAACTATTTTTCTTTTCTTCTACTTCTTAACAACAAGTGATTGTCATCTTTACTTCTCTCTGCTTCCTTGACCATATTTTTTTCTATCTTATGTCATTACGACTCGACTTTTGAGCGTTTTCATCAATATCACTAACTTGATTTTATTAAAAAATGGCGAACACGAATAAAAAATGCTTCTCGAAAAATGTGCGTACATACTTTTAGTTTTTACTCGGAGACTAATTCTTGACGATGTTTCAATCTTTGATACAAACTTTTCATTGTTTCGTCTCTGAACACGGCCTTAATTTGTAATCTTTTCTGTCACACTGATGGTGCTTTCATCACCCTTAGGAATAGTAGTAGTGTAAGCCGTTCATAACTGGTGCTTCAGGATACTCCGCCCATTTCGCACCGAAAACACGTGTCTTTACAAAGCTAAAGAGCAACAGAAGTTCTAAAGTGGGTAACTAGGCTATACAATATATCTTCGTTTCTGCGATCTGAGCATTTTCAGGTCTAAGATGAGGGGAAGTCACTTGAAAGGGGAAAGCACGTAGCATGCTGGCTTCACACTTTGGAGAAGAGGGCGAGTATTCCATTTGTCTTTCAAGGTTCCGGGGTCAGGTTCCCAACATGGGCCGAGCCCCGGGGTTTCAGCTGCCCACACTCATAGGAAACGAATGATCTAGTGGAAATCTTAGCGACAAGTTTAAGACTGAGAATGTACCATATACAGCGAGCTGATCTCTAAGAATTTACCCACATCTCTTTGATTATATGAAACAATTTGAAACAATTTATTAAAACAAGAGAACTTTTCTGGCTACTTCAATGGTAGGTTGGATGCAACACCATATAAAATATGCTGTACTGTAGATATCAACTGGTGGAGGTTAAATCAAAGTTGACGTATCTATCCATATCGACGTAGGTTATTGAAGCTCGTATGTTGATGTACCTTCCCCAAAGGATAAAAGAATATATTTTATTGTCAACAGCATGGAGAGAAACATCAGAATTTAAATTTAGAAAGAAATGTAAACTAAATATTAAAATAGCTGAATGTTTACAAAACAAGTATTGAATTGCACTTAAGAGAACAGATTGAGTGAAGTAATTCCACTTTTTTTCCTTCTGTTGTAATAAAGAATAATTACTTGAAAGAAATTACAATTGCTGTTAAATCCTTTTGAATGTCAGGCAAAGCGGTACTGTCAGGAAAGATCTTACAAATGCTGGGTACAATATAAAAATATCTAATGATTTCAAGTAATTGAAATTTCGTTCAATTTAAATTTGTCACGCCATATCTAAACTTGTCGAGCAAAGAGAAGCGAGGCGGGATCGCTCGAGGGTAGAAATGAAGGATTTTGTTTCTCGGAAATTTGGATTATCTATCTAATTCACGAGTTATTTAGGTAGACCAAATTTTCACCATACGTTACCATTATCAGTCATAGAAAAACAGGGATTCGCCATTCAAATAAATATTACTGAAATCAAATGAACATCACTGTTACTTATTTTCAAATATTGCTGAAATCACATGAACATCACTGTTACTTATCTTCAAATATTGCTGAAATCGCATGAACATCGCTGTTACTTATCTTCAAATATTGCTGAAATCAAATGAACTCTTGACGCTTCTGAGGGAACGTAATACAATGTAATTCGCGCGAATTTATGTCTAAATATTTCAACTCCAAAACAAACTTCTATTTTGTCAAATTTATATCTCATTGCTTAACACTTGAAAACTTAGAATGAAACAATCAATCACAACGGAATCAGGAAGTGCTTAATGAAGGAAATCATGTTTCAGTAAAAACTATTATTGTTGTACATTCAGAAACTGTTAAATTGTCTTCATTTTGCGAGAGATTTTCTGCTAATTGTGTGGACGCTGCAGATATTGTTGCATATACGTACATTTTACTGACGACAACGAAAAAAAAAGATCAGAATTGAAATTCCAGTGAACACAGTCCGTATATCTCAGTGTATTCATTCATTGATTCTACTTAGAGTCCATTACAGTCTAAATGATTTAAGGAATGGCTTTACTAAGCGGTGGTTACGTGCTCCGTTCTAATTTGAGAAGGCAAGGGTTCGATTCCCGGCTGTGTATTATGATTTTCGGGCAACAATAGAGTGCTTCTCTTAGGAAAGGAGTCTTAAACTCCACATTACTTACGCATCAGTAATTTAAGCCATTAAAGTTCCCATGTTGTACTGTATGTAAACTATGTTAGATTAAATCAAGCATCTTTCTTAATTTTATGAAAACCACTGGCAATATTCAGGGCAAAAGTATTCAGCGCACAGACGAGTAGTACATGCTGCATCTCACAAGAACCTTACCTGAATTGAGCTGCTCTTATTCCATCACCGATTTATATATCCCATTCGTTCAGCTTGGCCGATTGCCATATCACAGGTTGAGTGCTATGAGATTAGATTGATGTGAACAAGCGAAGGAGAATAGCTCATTGAACAATGTGACTCAAACTCTTGTTGGGAGGCTCAATGATGAGATAACGAAGAAAAACCACGAAAACCTCAGAGGTGTTGATAAGGAGCTAGAAATGATCGGTTCGAGGCAGATTTTTCTGGTTCATGGGATGAAAGGTCAAATATTGCTACGTAATCGCGCCGGGAAAATCTGTGAGGGGGACCTCATGCACGATGGCGAAACATTTATCTACGCGGACTACGAATGTCTTAAATACTGTTTCGCGGCAGTTTGTGCGGCTTTCAATTTACCTTAAGTTTGCTTAAAGGAGAGTATCAGTTTTGTCATAGCGTGCGAAATTTATTCAAAGATTTTCATTTTGTTCAAATAATTTCATGGCTGGATATAATCCAAAACGAAGTCATTGTCGTATTACAAGTTGTTTCTTTAATAGTAATCGAGCTACGTCATGAGGACATCTCATCTACCTACATGAGGGGACATTCGATTAGACTCTCGCTGAATGACATCTCGAAAAATTAAGAAAGCGAAAATGAAAAACGCACGAGAGTGACGTTGTCGGACTTAGAACTCACTTAAAGAGTCTACGTGTTTATGTAGTACAAATTGGTTAATTTTAATTTATTAATATCTTATCTAATCAGTGAACACAGAAAGAAACTTCTAAATACCTGTTAGGTATTGACTGTATTCAAAGCACATGCGGTGGCACAACAGCCGTTATACAGTATAGTCTTTTTTCACCATTAGGTTGAATGGTGAATTTTTCGCTCATGTTTTCTAGATTCCATAAATCGGCAGTATATTGAGCACAGCCATAAATTTAAAAAATGGTAAATCTGTAAAATCTCTGAATCCTTTGTCCGAATACCATTTGCTTCGAGCCGCTAAAGGAAATGAGATTGTATCTCAGTGAAGCCCGCTATTTGATCAGCCATGTGACAACCATGCGAAAATTTGACGTGCAATTTGAAGGTGCTGACTGAACATTTTTCTCATAAAATAATTAAAATTTCATATTAATTTTTTGACAGAACAGGGAAAAATACTCGAAAAACATTCCCGCTGATCTTCTCAGATAGACGTACTCGGGGCTTGCGCTATCTGAAAGTCACGTAGGCAGCAGAAATACGGTACACACCGAGTACATCAGTTGAATTATTTTAAAAAAGTATGTGAGCGAGCGTTAGCCAATATCATTTAGACCTTGAAATTATGGATCTTTTATACAGTGAGTAAATAAAAAATCAAGCTGCTGCCGTATAAATGAAATACTTATTGGACCATAGCGGTTGTGATACATACCTTAAGTTTAGTCTGGGATTGGTACAATTCTCGTGTGGATGATGACCCACGAATTTTAATAATCATTGGTCAATTGAATAACGTCTGCGATACAGGATATGTATTCTCTCAGCGATTCCTTGTCTTTTTTAATAACGATAAAATCAACAGCTAGTCAGTCAACGCTTGAGTGTTGTGAATAATTAACTGATATAGTAAAAATATAACAGATGATTAATTGTAGAAGTAAGAGCATCACGTTTGCACACAAACCAAAAAGGTCGTTTTCATTTATTCGTGAAGTTACTTGCTAGGAGACCTCTTGATTTAAAAAAAAGAAATATTTGTAATGTGGAGAAAAAATAACGATGAAGAGAATGAAATGGATATCATTAGTGAAAGAACGTACATTTTAAATACAAATGGATAGTTGAAAAATATTATGAATATCAGACATTGATCTTGAATAATCTCTTTGCACTCTAATGAAAACAGTGTATTTTTATTTTCACTTCACTTTTTCGTAGCTCCACGACAAAAAATGTTCTATATTTCCTACTTTTCTCATTACATGTGATGCTAGTTGCTCAAGGTTAAATTCCTAGGAAGCTTAGTGATTAGTTTTATTTCTATTTAGAAGCAGTATTCATGTTAAGAATAATTTTTAAATTCACGGACACAGAAATTTTATTTATACAAAACCAGGGATTTGGGCAGGTTTTAGGGACAAAGATAGTATACAAAGTAGCAATGATGACGTAATGCTTTACATAAATATTTACAAATTGGTACTTAACATGAATGAATGAATTTTTATTAAATGTAAAGGTGAAGAAGAATACCACGTTCGTTTATTTACAGTTTCGTAAAAATATAGCTTTAAACTCGGAGTAGGCTGCACTGTTATCAAAAATAATTTTTCTGAAGTACTCTAGTCTCTCGAAAGATATATGAAATTTCATGGCAAGAAAGTGGAAACATATGTAATTTTCTTACAACGTAGTTGTTTTTCGCATATCTTAATGAAAGTAATTTATTTGGTACAACTCAATGTGACGGAGATACTTTTCAAACACATTGTATGAAAAGTGTTTACCTTTAAAACTTGATCGTCCATTTGATTCTTTTTGAACTACGAAGCATTGCAGTCTTCATGGCAAGAAAATTGAAGTTATCTGAAATTCCGGTCGCGTCCGAAAGCATTTGGAATGACCAAGAATATGGTAAGGATTCAGTATATACGAGAGTTCAGATTTCAAAATTTGTATCGAGTGATAAAATATTTATGTTAATATTATGTCCTTGGTTACTGTCTGAGCGATTCTCATTGTATCGATAGTGTAATATGATGTGATGTAATCACTAATCAGCAAAAGTTAATTTCGTTGCCTGACAGCCCATAGGTATTGGGTGGAAACCCAAGAATATAGCACTCTGATCGTTTCTGTCACCTACTCGATTTTACTGATAGCCTTTATGCGCTAGTAAAAATATTCAACAGTATTCTGGTTTAGATAGTACACTCAAGAATTCTATTTTTGTTTCAATGGTAATGGTTTGAATCATAGCTTATTTTACATATTGCTTTTAGGATAAGTAAGAATCAACTGTCGAAAAAAAGTGTTATCAGGAACTAGAAAAGGAATTGTATAAATGAAAAGAAAGAGGTACTACATTCCGACGGAGTCAGCATACAGTACAAGAGATTGATTTTTCAAAGCCCCGTCATCCTTATTAGAAGGACAAGTAAGTAGAGTGGAAAATGTGGGTTTTAAGAAGTATCTTTTCCGAGATGAAGCAGCACTTTGGGACTTATATAAAACCCAGCAGTCGCAATCATGGGAGTAGAATTTGCGCCCTGTTCACTTGTGCCAAAGATCGTTGGCAGCGGTCTCGTATGTAGACGCATTGTTCGCAAAAACTACGCGTGCATATTGTACGACGTTCCTTCAGTTATTCGCGTGATTCCTTGAAGTCATGATATTTTACACGCATGTCCAAACCTGAACTTATGCAGTTACCTTTGCACGCCAGACTACATGCTGGAGAGGTGGCTGCGGAGCCTGCGGGCCGAAAACGAACGCGTGAGGCAGAGCACAACCGCGCCTGCGCAGAGCGTCTGCAGCGCCATCACGGGTCGCCTGCTCTCCTTCCTGACCCTCGCTGCAGACGCTGCCGACCTCAGCTCGGCTGTGAGATACACGGCCCTCGACCTCTACTGCCGGTAGGTGGATGTTAGCGTGTGGAGTTGGAGGGTTGGAAAGGAGGAATGACTGTGTATGAAATTGACTGCGTGGCGTTAGGTGGATGCATTGACAGTGGATGCAATGACCGTGAATGCACTTTACTACCCGTGGGTGAATGTTGGTGTGTGGAGTGGGACAAGTAGTTAGGAGGAGTGACCGTGGGGGGTGCCTGCTTTGTGATTTGGGTGAAGATGAAGACAGCGATGGGTGAGTTCGGCTGTTAATAAGCTCCGACTTAGGCACTTTCTTAAAGCTGCTTTGCTGTAAAAATGGCTAATCAACGGCAATAAAGGCCACCTACGTGCGATGAGCACCTTTGCAACCATTGCGTAACTCCTGGCCCTCGGCTAGACTCAAATGCGTTATGTCATTGGACCCCCTCAGGAGGCATGGGATAGGCCATAGGCAATATTGTTAGGTTAGGTTTGTCTATCTTATGCTATGGGGACAAGCCTCCCAAGGAAGACATTGTTAGGTTACATCAGCTCTGGCTAGGACTTCGGGACTTCTAGCTTTCGTGCCCACTTTTCATCTTTCCATTTTCAGGCTTGCTTCACTGATGATTCTGTATCTTTTCTTCCTCTTCCTTCTCAACTTGCTGTTTCTATACGCA
>VOMN01084362.1:0-20165 GCA_014899125.1 Orchestia grillus
CCCAAAAATCTATATTCCTTCTCATATTCCGAGTTTCATTACACCGGGCTTTCCTCCCCACACCCGTGACCAGCCCTGAGGGACGTTTTGGGTCGACGTACGCCTCCAATTAACTAGGCCAGGGCGATAACAGGCAACGAACACGGGGCAGCTCAAGCAGCTGTGTCCAGGGCCCCTACAATCTGGGATCTGATACCAAAACTTAGTACAACTTTCGCACAACTCGGACGATGAGGCGTAGCAATGAGACGTGCACCCTCGGCTCAGTTCCCACGCACGTCGAGGATGACGCTCGCGTATCAAAATACGCGAGCAATCACATGGCAATAGCCCCAAATTAATGCCTCACTTCTTAAATGAATATAGAGGGATCGTGAAGTAAAGGATCTTACTAAATTCACCGATAAGAGCGTAAAGTTTCTAGGGTAACTGCACTGACGTAGTCGATAAAACAGACGAATACTAAAATCTACAGCAGACGTTTGGGAGCGAGTCGAACTTCTGGGCGTAACGATGGCGCAGCTTGCACTATGAATGAACTCTGGTATGACCACCAACTCCATCAAACTTGACAAGTGAACCACAGCCGAATAAAATAAACAAGTCACCTATAGCAGCAGACGAGCAGGTCGGTAGCCCCACCCTTGGGGCACGGAAACAAAGACGTCCACCCCCCTGCTGGAAGGGGGGGTTCTAAGAGCCAGGCGGGGTGCCGGCAACTTCAAGAATTGCCTACCTATGAGTCGGGCAAGTTACCATCCTGCACAAAAGACAGTAATCGCAGCACACATACGACGCTAAAGTTGGCAAATTTGCGCCGTTAGTCCTAAAGTTCAGGAGAAAGAGTTTGACGAGACGAGGCTTACAGGCACACGCTGCCTCAGTTGGCCGCACACCTCAGGTGTTAGGCGTGCGCAGTTTCAAGAAGGCAGACGTATTTTACCGGCACGTAGGCAGCCTGTTTACACGCTCGCTGTAAACTTTGTGTACAAAGCCGGCCATGTGTTTGGAGATGAGCTGCAGTCGCAATAACAGCGCTCGCTCCGGTCGAGCTCAAGAGGCTATTTAAGAGCGGTGACGAGTACGGGCGCTCTGTCTGTCTGGTCCAAGCATATACAATTTATACATGCTTGCATGGATCTTATGTGCGCGGTGAGTAATTGTTTCAATGAACGCTAAATGCATGAAGTGAAAAAAACAGCGCATGTACTCGCCTGAAATAGACAAATGTTGCTTGGTTCCGTATACATCTGAGAACCTTATACCTACAGTCCTTTTTCCTGCATGGGTAACCCTAGAAGTCTCGCAGATTATTTGGGCTAGTCTGCAGTGTCATTCCCAAGTTCAATTCCTTGTTTGATACTTCTCACTTATTGTATTACCATGCGACCCACACGTACACTACCGGGCGACCAATGTTCCAAGTGAGTAGACGTAGCGACACAGACCTGACACGGGAGCGCTGCACTCTCCCATGTGCAGCCGTGCAGACACGATCCCGTGTCGCAGGTGTGCTCGTGTGGGGAGTGGTTGGTCACACGGTAGCGACGTCGTCGAGACCGCTCAAGACCACCCCTGAATTGTTCCCCGCCTGCAGCTCAGAGGCGCAAAAGACCAAGACAAACACACCAATAAATGAAATCGTGCTAAGCCCTCGCACAAGATCAGCGCGAGTCACTAAAGTGGTGTAAAGTTCCTGGCGGGAGTTGAGGCCTTGGAAATACTTGGCATAAGCCGCACCTGTACGTCAGCCCTCCCCTGTGCACACAAGTCGTGGTGTGTAACTCCACAGAAAAGAAATTGACAAATGGTGTGAAGGAAATAACGAATCCACTCAATTATCCCACTGAAAAAATTTCGTCCTATTTCTTAGAAATACAAACCCTATGTTGAAGTAACCTTCAATTCAGAAGTCATCACCAGTTGTTTCATTGATGAAGGTTACATCTTGTCCAATGAACAAAAATCCATAAATCGCACAAAACATCAAGCGATAACTTGCACAAACATCCCATAATCTGCACAAAACATGAAGCGAGATACAGGGACTGGGATCGTGCACACAAACATGTGCACCACCCCACCCGGCACGACGCTGCATGGAGAAGCACCGCTACCGAGCAGCAGCCCGCGGTCTCAAGAGGCCTCCAGAGATAAGCTCTCGCACGCCCGCCCTGCATTCAAAGGACAGCGCAAGCGCCTCATTGGTGCAGCCCATCGCACCACCTACACCAGGCACTCGGCCCAACTCCGCATTTTGTGACGGAAAGCGAGCGCTTCTGAAAAGATGAGTCACGCGTTTACAAGCCTCTCAACAAGTCCCTCAACACTTCACGACCGGCGGTGAACCCCAGGGGTGCTGCAATCTAAAGGGTGTAGCACAAACGTGTTGGTTGGAGATTATTCGTAAAAGGTACTAACAAATACTGCATGAAGAAGTACCGTAAAAGTAATCGATACACACGTTCATGAGGTTCGTCATTGATATTTAAAAGAAGTTGTGCAAATTTTAACAAACCATGGCAGGGTGAGCTGCGGCAGCACTTCTTTGCGCCCTCCTGCATACTTGAGTATCATTATAATGTTTGGGTCTTCATGCCCTGGCCCTTCAACAGCTCGCGTATGTGCGAAGGGACACCATGCACACAAACCGGCGGCAACCCAGTGTGGCCAGGACATAAAGGCTCAAATATTTTCAAGATATGAAAGATATTCAAGATGGCCACACTGGGGTGCTGCCGGTTTGTGTGCATGGTGTGCCTTCGCATATCCGCGAGCTGTTGAAGGAGACCGTTACGAATTCTCCCAGATCTCTGTGCAGAGAGTTGAAGAGTCTGGGTCCCATCACGGAGAAAGACTGGTCATGTCTAGTCCGAGTCAGCATGATAAGACATACTTGAATAAAGCTGACAGGCCGGGCACGCGTCGGGGAGCGGTTACGGCCCGAGCATATGCCACTAATTAAGACAAAAGTACACAAAAATAAGAGGCGTGTTCGCGAGTGCGCTCACAACGCCCCCCGCCGTACAGAACACCCGCGTCTGCAGCTGCACACCATTCAACTGGTGCACACTTGATTTGTACACGTATGATTTTTCAGGCAGATTATTTCTCTCTCAACGCATTTATTTCTAAATAATAGAGTAGGGAAAGACGGGGGCTGAGCTCCCAACCGTTGACCTACACCTTCTCATGGGTAACGAGAATGTTGCGTGGGTGACCGAACAGACGGCGGAATTAGGCCATGCTCTGCAGTCGCCACAGTCGCCGGATGTCCACGCTGCTAATGGAACAACCAATTGATCGAGTCGTGCCAGGAACGGGACTGCCAAGTTCACGGTCGTCTCGCAATACCAAAGGTACTGTTTTGGGTGACCTACTACCACACAACACTGCTAGGGGGGGCACACTGCTAGTCTTCAAACGGGGGGCACTCTGGAACACGTGCCCTCAAAGCTACACCCCGCACAGGGTGGGTGGCGTTGTCGAAGTTGATCTGGGCAACTCGAGATGACCAGGGCACACGCACACAGCATCGCTCCACATACTCGTAGGCTAAGCTTCACCAGCTACTCGAGAGACTTGTAAAAAGATAAACATTTATGGTGCCAGTGTTATGCAATATGATAGAACGGAAGCGTAAAAAGACTAGTGTAATAAACGCACCGTGATTCTCTCGAATACAATCGGGCATTTAGTCATGCAGGAGTTGGGTGGGACTCCACTACTAGCGCGAGGAGCTCGGCACACTGCAGTGTTTACACAGCCCACCGCAGCCACATTAGTGACCGTCACTAGCGTACACCGCACTTCTCGCCTCTTGGACCGCACTCAGCGACAGCTGTGGACCACTAACACATCGCTGTCA
Source organism: Orchestia grillus (assembly GCA_014899125.1). NCBI lineage: Eukaryota > Metazoa > Arthropoda > Malacostraca > Amphipoda > Talitridae > Orchestia > Orchestia grillus. The sequence goes on from VOMN01084362.1 coordinate 3,869, forward strand.
GTATCGCTATCAAACCATAAAATATCATGACATTATTGTGCTAAAAATTACATTTACGGTAATACATCATAATACATTTACGACAGCATTGCGAATGAATTCTCTCACTTGACGAGAGAGGACTTCTCTCGAGTGCAAGACAGAATAAACACGCACAGACGCGTTGTACCCCATAGAGACGAGCCACAAAGCGCGTAGCAGTGATACGAACACGGGCTGTTACGTCCAACACGCTCTAATTTCACTGACACACACCTGACGAACATTTGTGGGGCACCTGAGCTGCAACTCGTTTGCAGAGCGCGCTTGCGCACCTGCACGGACACTTCCGCCCCTTGTTTCATGAATTACTGAATTACTACCAAAAACAACCGAGTTTGCGTACCGCTTTGGGACTGGTGTGTGTGTGTGTGTTTGTGTGTTGCCAATGTGCAGGGAGGTACCTTTGCACAGCTGAGCTCGTTAACTGCCCGAGCCGATTACTTTTATAGGTCAAAGCAAAAGGCACACAATGCTATTATTATGCTATTGTTTTCATCAAGTTTGGTTTGCATTGAGAGCAACTGGGGCTGACCCTTACGCTAAGGGGAACCCAGAGCATTCGACTGACTACGATCCTGAAAATGACAAAAAACAATCTGAAAAGAAAGCAAGGCAAGAAAGTTTCCCGTAGTTTATTGACGGATCAAATCCTTAGTTGTTTCCAATCTTAATTAAAATTACGAGAATACAATGTAGCATACGTTTTTATCAACGAAGCCAAGTCAGTCATGATGAGCGCGAGACGTCCGAGTGGACCTGTCAATAACTAAGCATATAATTAAAATATATAATTATAATTAATTATATATTTAATTAAAACAGTGCCACGAGAGCGAGTACACGTCCGCAGGTCGGCACCCCTGCGCTGTCTCCACGCCACGTGAACTGTTCTCACAACTCAGCTGAGACCATAAAATTTCGGTCGTGGTTGAAGTGATGATCACGCGAGTGGAAGTACAGCATTTACGGCTGCTTCCAAAGAACACATGAGGGCGGCACCACAGCCCGAGCTTCTCTCTAGACCCTCACACTCTTGTGTTGGTCTTGTTATTGCTCTTGCAGTACTGTCGTTTACTTGTGAAACAATAATAACATTCGTTAAACAAGAAGGATTCATTTGCGTTAAACAAATGTCCAACAGCACTGCTGTTCTTTGTTTATCAATGAATTTATTCTCATATGTACTTTATTTGTTTACGTATCAGTATGCATTCATGCATGCATATATTGATTGATTTATTTACTTTATTTAATTGTATATTTACTTATTAAGAATAGTGTAATTATATTTGTAAGCCCTAGTGCCTGCGTTACGTGAGAAAGGTTCATTATTTACAAGATCGGACCTGAGGGATGCGCGCCAGTACGCCTGTGATGTTGATATAGTGTGGCGAAATAAACATGTGCGTAACACGAGAAATTGGAAATCAGTTGTTGTGTTTCACGCGAAAAAAAAAACAATCAAGAATAAGAATGTGACCTAAACGTCCGCGCTGGTGCACACGCAAGCCTCACCACACCGCCCACACTCTGAGGGAGGTGTGTGGGCAGTAACAGGTGTAGTGTGTAGCTCGAGTGTTGTAGTTAACAACGCCACGAGTCGAGGTATCACTCGAAAGTAGGTGGTCACACCAGGCACGGAGCGGCACACCAGTGAGGCGAGAGCCCCCACAGAGCACAAGGCCACAAGGTGTGCACCACGCACACCTGTGCACACTTCGCTTCACGCGAGACAGGTGCGATGTTCCAGCAGCTGCGCCGCTCTCCAGCCCACACATCTCCTTAAGCCACGCCTCAATGTCAAGTGCTGGGCTGGTCAGAGATATTGAGATGGGTATCGAGGGCCAAGCAAACGCTGGTCAGGGCAGGGAACCAAGTAGTGAGAGAGTAGCGCCTGCATCTGAATATTTCTAATGTGAATAGATTTGTTAGGGGACAATATGACATTACAACGAACAAGCTCAAGGGAAATCTGCATCACAAACCTGACCTGTCAAGATTGGTTTCTCTAATGCATTTGGGTGATGAAATGACTGAGTCCGCATTAAGTACAGCTGAGTAGAGCTAGGTACAGCACAGATAAATCAAAGGAAGAAAAGAGATGTTTTATCGAGCCTGCTTTCAGCACCACAGACCACAGTTCACGCCCAGTCTACATACTTTATCGCCGCACCAAATCGAATTTCCTCGGATAACTAGGTTCAATCTACGGACATCGTCCGTACACAACGGAGATGACACCATTGCTCTGCGCGCCTCAGGCTCTCAAAGCCCTCAGTATTGCTAGAATATCACTAAAAAATCTCAAATTGTGCGTTCCAATTTGAAGCGCACATTGCACGAAAGCACTCAAGGCAATAAAATAAGAAATAGACCGTCTTAATCAAACAATACTTTTAGCAATAAGCACGCAATGTTCAGCGTGTCAACTGCCCCAAGTGTATCCGACATGCAAGCAGTCCACACTTCTCACGTGAATTATTCGATCATTCAGAAGCGTGCAGTAGGAGAGCAGTGTCTCGTGGCTGCAGTGAACACGCCAAAATGCGCCATTGTCGCGACCTTGACCTAGGATACGAATGCTCTGAATATTCAGGACCCAGAAGACAACATCAAAGACACGGACTACAACAGAGAGACCACTCTCCGCAAGCCCCACGCGCGACTGCAACGAAGTCAACAACCATAATTACCGGGAAGTGACGCCAGGCTACCTCCCATTTAAATAGCGATTCAATTCTCATCTCTCTCTCTTGCTGAAAAGTGTACGCGAGTGCTCCAAGGAGCGCAAGTACACAAGAGCGCTGGGATCAGATCTCTTTAAATGAGCAGACACGACAACACGCGCTGGTCGTGCTCACGTCTGCATGTTTGCGGGGCACCTGTACTAGGCGCTCACAGGTTGTACTGTATCAGAGACAGTACATAATGTGTGCGAAGGAGCAGTACCAGAATACCGGGAGTGCGGCACTCAAGCCTTCACTAAAATGTTGCCCGATTGCGGTGACAGGCACACTATGCATAAACACCGTAATTTCAGAGATAACAGCTTCGCAGATGTCGTCAATTCTACATGATTCGACCAAGCAGATGACACGTGTGTGGCCGAACGCCCTACCTGCGCCAGATCACGTCGCGTGACAAGTTGTGCGTTTTAATAAGGAGTCCGCATTAACACGAGCTACGTCACTACACACTTCTGTCTACACGCATTCAGGCGGTCGCTATCGCAAACGTTTCCGCTGTGCTATCAAGACAGCTACTCATTCACCGGACGCAGCAATACGCAGAAGAGACCACGTGTCTTCTGATATTACATCAACATTTCACGTGCTAGTGTAAGCGTTGTGCTCCCTGTTGGGCCAATGAATTAATTACATGGTTAATAAAAAGTCCGCAGCTTTCCGATGATGCCGCCAGAAACACTTTCCAGGACAACAACAGATGAATTTCATCATGGTATACGCGGTCGGTTTTCTCTGCAGTTTCATGACTTAAGTAAGAATGGACACAGTTCTACCCACAGATATAAATTACACCCGAACAATACCTCCATTCATTAGATGCGATGAATAAAACTTCACGTCAACAATTGAAGGTATTAATGAAATGTGAGACAGGTACCACGGCATGAGGCCGGCCAATTCTATCGACTGGCACAGATTCTGGCGGCGGTGCAGTTGATGTGAAATACCTCGCTTGCTTATAGTGACACTAGACGCGCCTGGAAACTTATCATTTCAACTATTCAACTTTCATTACATTTATTTCATCCAGACCAACGAGTTCAAGAATCCAACAAATATTCCATTGCTATAAATATTCCATGTACGTAGGAATAAATACTGTGTCCATATGAATACACTGTATTGTTATAAATATAAAAGCTAAAACGTATCAGCAAGTGTAGAAGAGAGAAATGTTAAGTCAAGAAGGTACAATATACAATCAGAACATTTTACACAGTTTGTTTACTGGGATCGCTGTCGCACAGTTGAAATACCAGGGATTTTTCGGAGTAAAGCCTTAGGTCTTAACTACATTGCCGGGCACGGTGACATTTGCAGAGCGAAACTCTTGAATGTATCGTACACTACGCTTTAGACATGCCATTCCTGGCAAGGCATTTCTGCCACGTAAGCACTGCAGTAGTTTGACTGCCACAGTTGACGTGTTTACCGGAGGCCTTGAGTGACTCAAACGCATTAAACAGAACCCTAAAAATGAAGCATGCCCACGAATATGTACGATTGAAGGCCCTCATTNTGAAGAAGCAGGAACAAATAGGCACAACAACTAACACCCATGCAGCCTTCGGCAGGATTCCATGCAGGATATGATTACAGTGTTTAGCTTCTCTACTCGGGATGCCTCTTGAAAACTGCTGTGTCAAACAGACTGGGCGCATGTTCCGCGTCCCAGGGTTAAGGGATTCTACCTACCCTCCAGAAGCATTCTGCTAAAATGAGTTGTAGCACAAACCCCTTGAGTGCACATCTCTTAAGGGGGAGAAGTCTTCCAACCATCACTTATTAATAAAAGATACGTCAGAGTTTCACATATCTAGAACAGTGCTTAGATGTTGGTTGGTTACCTCAGCGTACAACGCACAAAAATGGTGTTCGAAAAGGCCTCCAGGAGAGTGAGACCGCAAAAGCCTTTAGGAAACTTATAACACAACATTGAGAACGATTCGTTCCTCGCTGACTGAATGATGAAACAAACCATACAAGGTCCTAGTGCCACAGAAGTCTAGGGAATGATCAGGCTACGCGGTACATTGACACGTTCTCTACCCAAAGCACCACAAGGTCCAGTTTGATAAGGATGCCGCTAGTATTTCGTAGATAGCAAAATACCTTCTCATCGCACAAATAATTTGGTAGTTACGGGGTTGACTGCGCAGGCCACGACCTGCATAGGTTTGAAACACGGGTCTCGATCACACGTCGAGCGGGTGCCTGGCATAACACAAGTTTTTCTCGACATTTCAAATAACTTAAAATTCCAGACAACCATTCTCACGCGACTACTGAGCACTACCGACTAAACGAGTTCGAAACCACAGTGAAAAGCCTAGATATTTCGGGTTCAATTAAATATTAGTTAAAGCTAAATTTTACGATTGATCCTGCACGGTAACGATAAGCATGACTACTGATCAGGCAAGATCGGTCTATCTGAGGATGTGAAAATAGCAGCACGCCTGTTTTAAGAAGCATGCATGTCAGCAACGGAGGCTTCAGAGACTCTTCATTTTTACCATCGCTCGTCTCGGAAGAAGCGCATGCAGCAGCAGCAGCAGCATCACATACAAGGAAGACACACCAGCCAGCCAATAACCTGACGAGCGCTAGGAGGACCGCAGAGGCGGAGGTCAAAACGGAGTAGTAATGGAGGTAGTGTGTTGCCCCGTCACACAACTATTATTCCTCCGTGTTTGGACGAACTTCCTGCCGCTTACCGGCTAGCCCCTGGAGAGGAGCGCGGGCCCGTCAGCGCCACGGTAAAGCCACATGGCAAGCAGGAAGTTGTTTCAGAAAGCAAGTTGGCGGGGACGGCTCTCCTCGTCCCGACACCTGTCCAGGAAACATCTCCAGCACATCCGCAGACACACATTCGTCAAACGTTAGTCATTTCCGTAGCAGGCTACCGCTGGAGTCTGCAAAGAGAGGCTCCTGGAGTTTCTAAATGAACTCGCCAGAGCGCTGCGCAGCATCGATAGTGCCCTGACACAGTCAGCAGGAGACCACAGCACACACACACTTTCAGAAAGTTCCGAGTTCCAAGACACAAAGATCATATTTTTTGCTTCAAGACCTCGGCCACTGGCGGAAGAATGGAATTAGGAGCTTGCGTACAATTGAGCTTGCATTTTCAAGTTGATCCATGATACTTTCTTGGTCGTCGCACTTAGTATCTATGAGTTATTTTTACACGAGTTAAGGCATATGTTTTGAATACGCAAATACACAGTATAATACGTCATTGCATTTCCAATGGACAAACTACTTGCTCTAACAACATTCCCACGAGAACTTATTTCACAAAATTTAGATCCCTTCCATTCTTTGCTGTCAATTTGGTGAAAGGAAGAGTAGGTAAATCACACAGGTACTTGCTTCATTGAACATTAGCCAGTTTGCAGAGCTCCACACAGGCTGACCCTAGAGACGACTCCCTACCGTCTCAGGCCGCCAAAACACATCGGTGATATCCTCATATCTTAAGCACATATTTATGAGCTGCGCCATAACGGCAGCGCCGGCTACTGTGATAGTGTCTGTTCAAAATGGTGGCATATTATCACCATTCAGCGTTGATAACTCGTTGACCACTTTGATTCCTGTTATTGTTGTTGGCTCCTTAGCGCTCACTATCATGGAACGAGGTATTGCTCTATCGCAATATTGCAGTCCGTCAATACTCTGACTCAACACACACACACTCACACCAGTAAGTCTGAGGAGGTGTAGATGTCCACACCGCTATTGCGCAACACGACTCCCCCAGAACCTGCCGTGCTCCTCCCACGGACAGGTTTGCGCCGCAAAAATTGCGCGACCTGTTTCTCGCGTACGGAGACGTGCCCACGGACACGACGCGCGTCCCGCTCGCAGCCAACCTCGGTGCACGAGTACGGGGGTACGGGAACCGCAAGGGCGTGACTTGTGAAAATCTGGTGCTCCTTGCGTGGTTGTCATGGTTTTGTGCATTAGTAACTGCGGTCACACAACTGAAGATCAACCTGCAGCCAAACTTCATAAGGAAACTTTATCAATTTTGCTTCGCATGATTGCAGTTAGGGACTGCGTTTTAGGCACAGTCACGGACAAGTCATGTAATCTAGCATTTAGAGAACAGCCAGTGCTGTTCAGGTGATATGACTCCAAATATAGGTCCTGTATAGACGTGCAGAATATATGAACGTAATAAATCAACTTCAAGGTGCACCAAATCCACTACATGGAATGCGGTCCGCCTGACTATCGGACACAACATCGTCTACTCCACGTACGACCTCCAACACTCGTACGACATTGAGTGACAAACCTCGAATGTTAATTATATAGTTCAGCCCGGCGAAAAATGCTCAATGTCATCCAGCAGACACCAGACACGGACCCGCTGCTAAATTAGTACTAATAACGTCGGACTGAAATTGGCAGCTAATACATTAGCATTTGCAGCTTTCAGCAGCTGAATACTTCAACACGTGCGACAATTCAGATAGAACCAACAGAATAAGAGCGATGCGGTATTAAATAAACTATGCAGTGACAAAAGGAAGGAGCCAAGTGCCCCACACTTGGGTTTCGCTTCCATCACCGAAGTTCCCCACCGCAAGATAGTTCAATCAGAGACCAGACAACGAAGCAAACAGGTCGTCGGAAACGGTCGGTACGAAAACCTGCAATTGCTGAGGGACGAGGCAGGAAGTCGGAGGAAGAGGAGGTGCGACCAGAGACACGGTGGCTGTCCTCGTCACACTCCCACATCCCCGCGTCAGTCCCACCAAATGTTCTGAAGGAATTGTCACCATATCGTGAGCGACTCGCATTGCCGAGCTGGAATATCCCCAGGACGGGTACCGAGTTAGGGGATTAAAATTTGGACCTTACGGAAGACTCCTGTTCCAGCCTCAACGCCTGGATGACACAGTCAGCTCCGAGGTATGTGTTCTTCGCCGCCTATATCAATTAGCCGAAAATTCTCAATTGTGCGATATATCTATGCGTGATGACAGAAGAATCATCGCCATACAGTATGTTACTCCCATCATATTAGCAGGAGGAGGACGTTAAAAGGTGTCACTAAACCTACGCGACACAGCCATCCTCTTCCGCGCTTTGGACTTACCTGAGCTCCTTACTACCTAATGCAGCTCAGGAAGGCCTCCAAAATCATACTCGCTAGCAAAACCGTATGTCAAGGTTTCTCAGAACATAAAAGCAGCAGCAAAAGTTGCGTAGCAATAAGAAATTCTTCACAAGGATTTGAAAATACCGAACAGATAATACAGCAACTATAAGAACATACACGATAGGATGGTTAGAATAGAACAATAACGGACACGAATGAAGATGTTTGATGCACTTCAAGGGCAACATAAGAGTAAACGTAAGCTAAAGCTGGTTCTCTCGTCGTAAGTAGGCTCAATAATGATAATAAAAGCGGTTCAGCATCAGAATACTAGAAATGTTTGGATGTTCATGGAAGAGAGCGCGGCTTGCAGTGGATGCCCAGGGAGGATGATATCACCAAGAGATCGAGTCATCGCCACGAAAATCAAGGTAATTCATGACGTCATCAATATCAACGACCAATGGCAGGGCTTCAAGACGTAAACAAATGACGCCATCGCTGCCTGGGAACCAATAGAAGGCCACCACCAGAGTGACGCAGAAAGAGTGCGAGCCAGGAAGCACATCGATTGTGCCAGCTCACCTGCACCATCATCACTACCACCACCATTATTTCTTGCTGCACTCTCAACATTCCAAGCACAAAAGCCTTTCAGGAGCCAAACATTACACCGTTAACGTACGTTAAGAACCGTACAGTCTGTGACACCACTCACGTTCTTTAGCTGCAGATTTTCCCTTCTCTATTTCATATCCAGTATACCACGGCATGTGCGCTCCATGGCGTACTGGTTAACTTATTTATTCTTTTTTTTTCTTATGATGTTTCTATGCTCATGGGTTATTGCTTGGGAGCGTATCGTGATGGCCTCGCAGCCGGGACGTTCAGGGTTCAAATCCCGGCTCAGACAAGGTATTTCACGTAACGAAGGAGTACTTTTCTCGGAAAACGAAGCTTAAACCACACATTCCTCACATCCCTCACCACGCCAGCAGTTGTAAGGCATAAAAAACCCAATGGTAAAACGTGTTGGAATTAATAAAGGTTCAAAAGGTTCTTCCACAGAATGGAATTAGATTCACCATAGATCTCTGCAGCTTGTTGTCTTGTTTCGTAGTTTTAGAGACCTAGCTCTATCAGATTGGTCTATCAGATGACAGCTCTTTAAAGTTAGCTTCACTAACTAGAATGCATTTGGTTTTTATTTCCGAATTATGAAGCTAGACAACAAAACGCCTTACGAAGCCAGGCAACAGCACAAACCTCTCTCGCTTGTAATAGCTCTTCAACGTTCTCAGCAGTGAGGTCACGCTCATGTTTGACGTGACAGGAATCTAAATTATTCCTAATGTGTCTGCTACCTCCTAGACGATCACATCAATGACAAGCACGTGCGTTCGCAAGCAATATTGCTTGCTTTATTCGCTAGCAACATTACATCAACATCAAGAAGCGACATGCAACTGGAAGGCCCCGTGTATAAATCCATGGCTATCTTTGGGCGTGAAATTCATATTCCATTGCAGGAACAGACAATATTTCAAGTGAGCAGCGGGAGCGTGACGATGATCCTGAGCGGTAGAGACAGGTGAGGACCTAGTCACCGCGTACTACTCGCCACTATCTTACACGCCAGACACGGACACGAATATGCTGTCACAAAAAGACCAATATTGCGTCTCCTAGCATATCGGTGGTCGATCTCAACACCCAAGTTCATTACGGAAACCAATATTGGCCGATAAGCGAGCCTCCTCCGTGGGTTACTAAGCAAGAGGCAGGCCACACTTTCACCCTTCGACACCGGCACACTCTGCAAAGAACGCACTTCTGGAAGCAACTCGCGTGCACGCATGGCAGCCAGACTCGTGCGCGGAGAACTCGTTTTCAACAGTGCAACGTGCGTGGAATATCACGAGTTTCTAACACGTTGGTTGCGATGATGCTACCTTCCTAGGGGCAAAACGACCCACCGGTGGGTCGTATCGCAGTCAATGTGTTCAAACAAATAATGGAGTGCATTTTTAAAACAAATAATGGAGCGCAAGGGCAGACACAGCGGAGGGCGTCTAGTCACACGCTGCAGCAGTGGAAAGAGACGGTCAGGCACACCGTCATCAAGACGTGGCGAGAACACACGTGCCGCACGTGGGAGAGGTCAACCCACGTCACACGCGTAGACCCAGTGCAAGCTACACAACGCCCGCACGTGTCAAGTTCCAGGCATTGTTCCGTTTCAAGAAACGGACGCGTTATGTAGTAGTGACATCATAACAGGATTTTCATAAAAATGATTTTCTGACGTACACCGATTCACCAATTCTACAAACGCTGTCCATAATAGTTGTGAGAACAACATAATAACAAATGCGTCCCATTCTCAACGAGAAAAACGCACCGAAGAAGCAAAAGCGCACGCACGAAGAGTTCGTCTCCGGCAGGACGGATACCCTTCATGTCCGGATATCAGATTCAACGAATACAATTTGCTAGTGTGAATAGTATACATATTCCATTGGCCACAACGGCCGGGACGAAAGTGCACAACTGCTGTTGACTCCAAAGTGCACAACAGTCACATGCGGATTAATCACGTCAACGAATAATAATCTCCCCTTCCATCAGCCCGTTAACCCTAGCAGGACAGACTCAGCTTTCCGACTAACGAAATATTACGTCAACAAATGCTCATATTACATAACTTGTGCGTACGTTCACTCTAGTTTTGAACATGTAAGGAAAAACTTGATTGCGATTACTTCTAATTTGGTTTTACAAATTCGGAGGTATTTATTGGCTTAATGAGAGGTTCAAGGTCATTTTGAGTCCCTTTCCCAGCCAATGAGAGCGGTCAGGTAGCCATGATACCCGTCGCTAGCTCAGGTGCAGCGGTTGTCCGCACTCACATTTTTATCACATCTATCTATCTATCAATCTAGTATAATGCTAAAACTCTAGTCGTCTTGCTTGCTTGAAACCGTACACACGTTTGTCTGTCAGCTCCGAGATATTCGTAATATATACTCTTCGTTTAATCCTGTATTGTGGATACCGACTTAACTGCAAAGGATACATTTCTGGATACGCTTTGATTTTGATAAATTTTACTCGAACCAACGGGTCATGAGTAGTCTAGTATACTACTAAAACTCTGGTCGTTTTGCTTGTGTGCTTGCTTGCTTGAAACCATGCTCAGAAACCATGCTCAGAAGAGAAAATATACACTTATGTCATGTTTAAGTATCCTCGCTATCGTAATAATACCCGTAGGTATTTATATGTAAAGGCTATGAGAGAACTGGTAAATCGCACTGTAACCCGCTCGATAACTCGTATTTGAAACCGTGCTCATACCATAAAAACAACAAACTAAAGCACCTAACCAAGTCTACCAGCTCACCGAGGAGGCGGTGGCGCAAAAGGAGGCTGTGAAAACAAGGAGGCTGTGAACTCTTCCTCACAAGCGTAAGGGTGCTCGCACACCAAAAGCGTTAAAGCGAGAGTGCAGGCAAGCGAGAGTGCATGAAAGACTGAAAGACCATCTTCAGCACGCTTGCAATCTCGCGCATGCACGCTTTTGGTGTGTGCACTTGAATGCATTACCGTGTTCTCAAGCCACTCTTGCATTCTCGCATGCCATCTTCTCGCTTTAACGCTTTTGGTGTGCGGGCACCCTTACGTTCCAATGACAAGACCTCCTCCGACTCGCTCCTCTCCTGCTGTCACAAAACACGTTAGCGGTATACGAGACCTAGGCATAACTCATCTCTCATACGCAGCATGTTGAAGAGCACAACCAGTATTCTAGCGGAACTACTCTATGAGACCAGACTGGCTGTAGCTAATAAAGCCATCACGAATGAAGCCTCTGCAATAAACCTACAGTAATCAAATTCCACGCGAGCGCTGAAATTGTTTTTATGACCTACATAAACTGACTACTATCGGATCCTACGTCAGTCTGCCGGAAGCCAAACAAATTTACAGCGATAAATTGGATTTAATCTGAATATCCTTCAAAATGAATGTGTCACACTCGAAACGTCCGAAATAAAAATTTGCAATGCCTGCCATCGGAACTTTGCACCCAAACGGTAAAGCTTGAGTAAGGAAATTTGAAAAATCAACAAGAAGATTATAAACAAAAATTATTCCCAGGTCTTCAACGCAACTGGTATTAAAGGACTTCTGCCTCCATACAGTATGTCTCACAAAAAAACCGAACCCTCTTTTTGAAGGATTATTTTGCTAGAAATTAAATGCTTTTGATATTCTTATGATGGTATTACTGATACGGAGAAAAAATACTTGGTTCAGGATTTTGTGAGACATATTCTATAAGAGTATTTGGATATATATTATTTTGTTATAAAACTTTTCCCATGCCACCATAGAGAACATTACTGCAAGCTGTGCTGATATGCGGTAGCGTCATAGATAGGATACTGATACCATATCGCATCGTAAAATAATCTAAGAGACGCTAAATCTCGTATTGAATAGAATACGTTTTGGTTAACATAGGTTCTATATTTTACACGAATAGCTGACTTTAAAGCTTATATAATAAAATACGACAAGACAATATTTTAGTTATTAATAGTATTATTATTACTTCAAAACTCCCTAGCCAGGTAAAACGCGCTCTCAAAAGAGCGTAGGGAAGAGACCATTCAGTGAGGACTACAGAAAACGTGGAATCTATGCACAGCTGTGTTCCCACACGAGATCCCCCGTTCACAGAAACAGCAGGTTAAGAAAGAAAAAGAAGAAAAGATGAAAAACATGAGCGAAGAAGGCATAAAAAGGAAAGAAGCAAAGTGGGCACGAAAGATAGAAGTCTCGAAGGCCTAGCTAGAGCTGAAGTAACCTAACATTGTCATTGTCCCCTTGGGACCCCAGTCCCCATAGCATAAGACAAACTATCCTATTCCCTAACCCTATTACCTAGCCTATAGTATGCCCAGTATTTTAGTTAACAAGTTTGTTTATGAATCGTCTACTTCAGAGGACACGATAACGAGCAACTTCACTGAAAAAAATTATTAATTTCGAAAACAAATTCCGTCATTTTCGAGTGGGCGCTAATACTCTATCATAAGAAGTTCCTACAGCAATTTGGAGCAAGACCCAAAAATAAAAATATTTAAGAAAAGCGTATCATCACATAAAAACATAACTGCGTTTTAGCTCTACTAGGAACAAAATACTATACAAAATTATGTAACAGCATACGAGACGTTCTTTTTAAAAAATAATTTATGCATATTGAATTCTTTCAGGTAGCTCTATATATTATATATTTTCTTTCAATACACATACACAATGCATAGATGAGCCACTAAAAATTCATTTTGTAACACACTAAATTCGATTACCGTTCTAAATTCAGACGAAAACCATAAAAATACAATTTTCATAAAATAGAAAAAACCCTATTAATTTATTCATCGAGAGAAATATAAAGGAATGCTTACTTCTTCCCATTCTCGATTGGTACGTATACTCCCCGATTCCACGCGAGTACAACGATCACTTAGCAGCAGTAAACTTCATAGTGATCAATACACTGAACATCGTGCCCTAACAATCAAGATTCATTTGACATTCGTTCGACTAGTGGCACCAGCCTTGGTGAAGTAGCCCCTACGAAGAGGGAGGCATGACGGAGGACTGAATTCTTAGTAGCTCCGGCCGTTCCAGTTGTGCGGAGGGGCCGTTTCTTCTCACGCCACCCACCCTAGCCCGCCACCATGGTGTGCCCCACATGCCCGCCTCTCAAGTGGGGCCTGCACTTTGTGCTCTGCGCATTCCTACGCCTTGACGTCACGGGAAAATATCTCAAGGACGAACAGATAAAAGAGGCCTTGTACAGGGAGAGCCGTTTTCCTTTCTCATCCAAGACGTTTTCGCGCAACACGCAACATGCAAGGAAATATTGCTTCTGTCGAAACAGAACGCCACAAGCCTTCCAATGAAAAAGTAAACACTTCTTTAGCAGGTGCTTATAATTATCAAAAAAAATTCCAAAGGTACACAACAACGATATAAATAATGCAGTAGAATGCAACTCGTGAATCACGCTTTCATACTGGAAATGAGCATGTCCTCGCTATAATATTGTGTTAATTCTTAGCAGAACAAATGTCCTACAAGAAGAGGGCTACCTCAAATCACCCCCCTCCCCCCAATGGCAGTGCAAGGAGCGGCGCTGGCCTGCATCACTGACGAGAGGGTCGATCTCAGTGAAGAACACACGATGGAAGCAAGACCTCGCCATCGACCAGCGACTGCGTCCTCACACAACACCACAGCCAGCTGTACAAGGGACCCAACAACACCTACTTACGTGCGCTGAAATGGTCGTCTTCTTTATCCTTTGTCCCACAGCCTAGCCTATATGCTGCACTTCATATCCCCTCAGGGGGCATAGGATAGGCCATAGGCAATAGAGGTAGGTTAGTTAGGTTTGCCTATCCTATGCTATGGGGACTAGCGCCCCCAGGGGAGTACTGCTAGGGTACCTCAGCTTTAGATAGGCCTTCGGGACTTCTGTCTTTCGTGCCCACTTTGCTTCCTTCCGTTTTCATTCCTTCTTCGCTATTTCTTATTTGTCTTTTCTTGCTCTTCCTTCTTAACTTGCTGTTTCTATGCGCAGGGGATCTTGTGTGGGAACACACCCTCTGCATAGAATCCCCGTTCTCCTAAGTCCATACTAAATGGTCCCTACTCTTTCGGTGCGAAATAGACTGAGTTTCTGAAGCGCTGCTTTCACTACCACTACAACTACAACAACTGCACTTCATATTAAGCGTGTCTACATAAAACAGTATAAGTATGGAATATGTTCCGTCCGTGTTAACACCAAGTACAAAACATCTTCCTTCAGTTCCAATCGTGCTTTTGTCGAGGGAGATCAAACATCAGGTATTTTTTATAGATAATTAGAAATAAATTCTTGTGAAAATATTTTTTTAGGTTAGGTAACGTAAGAAACTCACGAGAAAGAGTTAAAGCGACGGCTTACACCTGTATACTTGCATCGTCGAGGCTGCACACAAATTACCTCCACACAACACAAAGTCGCCCTTCTTGACGCGCGAGTTGAAGAGCGCATCAAGCGCATGGCCTCAAGCAGCGCTAGTCAGTCTGTCCGTCTCCTGCCGCACGTGGCGTGACCCTCAAAACACGAGGACTTGCTCATATGCGTTGTGCTGCCACTACAACACGCTTGTCTTCCTACCACGAACACGTTCTTCAAAACTATGAAGTTCATAACATGGGTCGAATCACCAATACCAAAAGTAAAAAATCCAAGGTCCTCCTATTAAGAAAAACCTGCATCTATAATCGACACAGGAGCAATTCGTGAGCTGGCAAGAGCCGCTATGAGGAAAATAGCCAGTACTAGCTAGCCAGCACTAGCCGGGGTTGCAGATGGGCCTTCGTAACGACCCATAGAGTCGCACTAGTGAGCTAGGCGATGCGCCAATTGTGAAGGCGAAGCCCTTCCGAGAAGTGATGCACGAGACAGCGTATTCCAGTGACTCACGAGCAGAGGTGGGCAGCGCTACTTTGAAATGTAGCGGCCGCTACATTTCAAAGTAGCGCTGCCCAGCTCTGCTCACGAGCGCCTCACTCCCTGGTGAGTCGATGTTCAATGCTCCATGCAGGAGGAACACTTGGAAGCGATGAGAACACAACAAATATAAACACCCACAGTCACCCTTTGCCAGGCGTTAGGATCTGCAGTGGGAATTGACGTACGTACACAAATTAACACATTCTGACATGAAGTTTTATATTGAGTAATTTCATCGGACCCTAGACGTGAGCTCGAGACGTGGCGTAATTTTCCCACGAATTTTTCATGGGGGCTGTTGTAGATTGCGGTGTGCGCATGCGCCACAGCTGAACATGCTCGAGATTTTTGGCGCACTCGTGAATGTTACTTCACAGTTGGAGCCTTGAGTCTCATACAATAGTATGACTGCAAGTGAACAAATTTTCTCACTCAAGTTAAGTAGTATTATTTGACAAATATTGGAGACACTACGAAGATGGTCGAAAACGAAGAAAAACTAACAAGAAACAGTAAGCGAAGAAGTTCAAATGAGACCAACAGAGGGAACCACAAGTACATTAGTCAGAACAGCCAAGTTGAGACTTCCGATCCTGTTCCTACAAGGCTCCCACTAAAACTCCAGACACAAAAAAAATGCCCCAAGCTTCAAATGTGGCCCACAGCCCCCAGCGTGTGACGTAATGCAGGTGCCCACACTCCATCTCCGTCGCTCCAGACCCGCCGCCTCAAGAGTGCCCTGCAGGAGGCGCAGGCAGGCCACACCGCAGCGGCCGCCACAATTAGAGCAGAAGAGCAGCAGTCATT
>VOMN01084363.1:0-11264 GCA_014899125.1 Orchestia grillus
CCAAACAACTTCAAGATATTCAAGACAAGATATTCAAGACTCACAATGACCTAAGCAGTGCCAACAGTTGGCCTGTTTCCAGTGACGATTGTAAGCACGAGAATCGAATGGCGGCAATTTAACATGGCTATTTTGATAAAAGAACTCTTTGTTATTGTTGATTTCAAAATTTGCTTTCCCGAAGTCAAAATAAAGTTTTGGTTTAATAGTTCTCAAGTATAGAGTTCGGAGCCTTTAAGCTGTTTAACAGTTCGGATCACTCAGACCAGGGTCTCGTCACCGTTTTTAGCAGGAAAATCTGCGGTAAAATTATGCCCAAACAAATAGCGAGTACACAGTAACGGTGAGTAACGCGAATCCCTGCTACAGGGTTTCAAAATTTATGCAAAAACTGACTTCTTATACAAAAAAGTATTTTTAGTTTAATTTCCATCCAGGAAAAGGATTGCGGTTTCACAAACTCAGCGAAGGGCCATAGCAGGTCGCACGAAGCAGGGAGGGCATCTATGTAGTCTGACTTAAAAAAAAACTCAGCGAGAGTAGGAATACAAACCCCCACTAATTTTGACAGTTTTTAAAAGAAAAATTCTGATATACGATCAATTTCAAAATTTCATCTTGCGTATTTGAGTAACATGTTTGTATAATCATACGCATTACCTTTATGAAAAAAACACGGCTACCTACATTTTGATCCACTGTAACACGGCTACCTACATGTTGATCCACTGTAAGGGAGATAGCGCCAGTCTAACTTTGGCATGACAAAATTGTATCCGCGACAAAGAAAAAATCTACGATAGAAACTTTTGCTCCGAAAAAGTCACCACCAGCAGTGAATTCCTCGTGCAGTGCTGACAGCCCCATCAAGCTACGTCAAAATCGTGGTTGTTTGCTACACTTGAACTGCTAGCGACGGTTATGGTGCCATCACCTACGGCCAACTAAGATACCTTGGATACCTTGGAGATGTTTGGACCTTCACCCTCGGGCCACAATGGGGTGCCGCCGATTCAGAGAACACAATTGAGGCACACCTGTCTGAATTAAGTTACATTACTAATTCTGTCGCTAGTTCATAAAAGTAATAGTTACTCAAGGTAGATTTACGCGTGGTAGGTCAATATTAAGACGAAGAAATTCCAAAATCATGATGCCATAAAACAATGAAGTTTATTTATCGAAGATCAATGTCGAACACTATAATTCGACTAGAGAGTGAAGTAACTACCGACTGTTAGCGAAACTTTTATACTCTTTTGCACAGTTCATGTTGTGCAACCTCTGTTGTAACGTTCTCAGACGCACAATCGCGTAATTACAGGACCTCATACTTCTGCCTCAATAAGTGCAACCTAGAACCTATCTTGAGGTAACCAAATGATGTCTGCAGGACTTGCAGACACTCTACATTTGCTAATAGACAGTTCTGCAGTCCCAGTACATAGTCGTACCCAAGATCCCAAGTTGAGTAGCCCTGACGAACCACAATCGCACGACTACACTAGTGAAACATCAGTCGTTGTCTCGATAGAAAAGCCCGTTACGTTCAACCTCACCGTAGCATCTTTACATTAATAATTTCGTTGAGAATCCTCAACAATTTTCATATTTCTCCCACTGTCAGTGCCTTCTTCGCAGGCGAACTTCAATTTAGTTTCAATAGCCCTCCGACTCTCCTCTGTGAGCTGCGCAGATAATTACTCGTTAATCTGCAGTAATTCGGACGGCTCGGGAGAGGCAGCGGCGGCGGCAGCCGCAGCTAATGAGGTAAGTTCGCTGCAGAGTGTGAGATAGAAAACTGATCGCTCACGCCGCCTCAATGGACCAGGAACTCAAAAAACATTCCTTGTTGTCGGCTAAACTTTGCAGCGCACGAATTTTGCCGGCGAATCGGTTGTGATTCCCCCGTCGACAAATAAACTCAAGTTGTGATGAGAAAAACACACCTGTCCAGAAAATGAAGCGAGAAGTTTAAATTCCCTACTTGGAATTGTGATCGTCGAGCCTTTAACGATATTGGTGTTATTTGTCACCATTGTGACAAATTTTTTACATTGTGACATTGTGATAAACATTTTTACGGTCGTACAGACAATCAAATTATTTTCTGGTTGGTTCATCATCGGTCGCTATTTTGTATTGTACTCGGCACCAGAGTTCATTGTTCCATCATTCCAAGAAGCTATATTCTAACAAACTCGTCCAACACTTTATAAGGCAAGTGAAAGTGTTTCCTGAAGAAATTCGTTTCCAGCGGTTGCACTCGAGATTGTCTTGAGAGTAACTTCGACGGCGAAGAGTTGGAAAACAGTACAGCATGCGAACGTGAAGTGTAGTAATTGCATCTTCTTGAAAATCTACATTTCTCTAAAGATTTCATACTCATGGACTCTCATAAAATTCTTTATTAAATAATCCATGAGGAACCTTACAATGTTGGTCAATACAGTACATCTCTAATTAAAGAAGAAAGGAAAAGTTATTTCTCAAAGTCTAAAAACTCTATAGGGAAGGTGAGAGCAAATGAAACTAAGTGCGTCCCGTAATCACGTGCACCGTCCAGGCGACGAACAGCTCGGAACAAAAGAAGTGCAGTTTTAACAGCTCAAAACCACGTAGAACAGTGAGTGCCTCACCGAGAAAAAATGACGCTATACTTTTTTTTAGCGCCGGCACAGAGCAGCAGCAACATAAAAATTGCATGTTAAGGCCTCACTTTTGAAAAACTGATGCTTGACATTGTTTTAACACGTTGACAGCGATAGCCTATGTGGGATCCCAAAATTGGAAAAAAAACGTTTTCTTTCGTTCAAGCGAACGTTATGACGCCTTGGTTGAAAATCGATGACTGTTTGAGTGACTTTTATTTCTGAATGCCGTCTTCTTTTCCTCTGTGGAGATGCAGTCGGTCGTAGTAGTGATGCTGGCCACAGAACACAGGTAGTAGTGATGCTCTAACTGTTTTTTAGCATATCCCGCCCTCCTATTTCACTGCAGCTCGGCTTACGCCTGTGCGTGGTTGTGTTTGATGGCACGGGACTTGGGTAAAAATCCAAGAATGGGCCACTCGTCTCGTTGCTATTTTCTACTCTATTTTATTCTATTTGATCCTACTTTAGCACGAGGAAATAGAAGATGAGCGCTAAGTACATCGGCCATGCTGCAGAGGGCAGCACGCGTGCGTCCTCCTCCTCCTCTTTTACCAAGAAGAGCTCAGGGCGCTCCCTAAGGACTTCGCAGTGCCCCATGTAGTCTTCCTGAGGGCGCCTCTAGGAGAGATAAGGTTCTTTGCTTCTTGATGTGACTGAGTATTGACCAAGTGGCTGGTATTGCCGCAGTGTTGGCCAAGTGGCTGGTATTGCTTCAGTATTGCCTTAGCAAGCCGTGGACCATGAGGTAGTAGATACTCTAAAGAGCTGCACAAGTCAACACTGTACAGTGCACCATTGATGCATCAAATGAGGATGGAGTAACTGAAGTGCTCCGCATGCCACCTTTAATACTAATAAAGACTAGATGATCAGTTAGTTCAACACTTTGCCTCCTGAGTGGGTCATATATGGTAAACGCGATCATCTAACCTAACCAAAGCACTATCATGTATAAATACAAATTTGATGTAACCAATTCAGTATCATATATAAATACAAATTTTCGAATTTTCGTCAGATTTGTGTTCATCAATCAAATAAGCTAGATCTGATCAGAATGAAAATTAATAGAGTAACCAAATTTGTGAAACCAAAATCCTTCATTTTTAAATTCACAGTAGAGATATGAAACATCATGTAATTTTACCTGTGTGGAGAATCGTAGTCAAAGTGTTGAAGCTCCCAATCCACATGAAATGTAATCCAACGAGAATCAAAATAAGGGACCAACATTCACCTCGGACTTTCAATACGAATGTAGCATATTAATAAAAATGATGAAGTACGTAATTCAGAAATAATATCTGGCCAATTCTACTGCCATACCAAAGCTGTCGCCGCACCTAGCGCTCGAGTAGGGTAACTACGACTAGGTTAACTAGTAGAAAAAAAGCATCAAAGTATCGTATGTTTTTACGCACAATAGACCGCATAACAACAGCTTTTGAACCATTCTACCTGAGCACTATAATCAATGCACCAAAATAAACTCCAATGACTGACCGACAAACCAGCTTTTCTCAAGAAATCAACCACACACCGTTACACTCTCGCCTTGACCTTGTCCTTGAGACCGGACCGACGATGTGCTTGCAAAACCACACACATGTGCATGTATGTAAATGAGTGAGCAAGAAGCCGACACCCTAAATAAGCTCGTAAATTTTTGCATTACAGCCCTGCCCTGACGTCGTCTTATGCGCTCAGGCGAGCAGTGGCCAGCAGATCCCTCACGGGCTGCCCCCCTGCAGGGCTCTTCAGAAGGCCGTCCGAGCCCCAACTGCTTCCTTGAGACTCGTCTCACGGTTGTTGCCACGAGCGCAGCAGTGGGGAATTGTCACGGTTGTTGCCACGAGCGCTGCAGTGGGGAAATTGTCACGGTTGTTGCCACGAGAGCAACAATGGGAAATTTTCAAACAGCTTTAGAATGAGAAATGGAATGTTCGGAGCTGATTTTTTAGACAGGTCGATTACAGGCGCACTATAGAGAGCAAAATGAAATTTAAGGCTGATATGAAAGAAAAATTGCAATGGAAGTTGGTAGCACGCACGATCATCAATTTAGTAATGGCCACCATACGATACAAACGTGCGCTATAGTGCGTTAACTCTGTAAGAGATATAATATGTGACACCAACTTTAATCCGATTGTAGAAATTATTTTTTTGTCAAATAATTATATTATCACTTCAATTTAAAAAATGTCAAATGTCCATTAGTTTAAAAATTCCGATAGAAACAAAGAAAAATGAAAATAAACTCACTATGCAATGAATTCAAATTTTAATAAATTGTAATTTTTGGAACACATAGCCACCACAATGCCTTGAAAAGTCTCACAGGACACACATTCTGTTAGTAGTAGCAGTAGCAGTAGCAACAGCCATAGCAGTAGCAGCACAGATTGCAGTGCTACGGGAACTCGGACTATATCGCACCGAAAGAGAAGGGACCATTTAGTATGAACTGTAGAGAATGGGAAATCTAGGCATAAGGTGTGTTCCCACACAGGATTTCTTACGTATAGAAACAGTAAGTTAAAAAATGAAGAGGAATATGAAACGAAGGAAAAGACAGCGGTGAAAATGCAAAAATTTAAAGACGTAAAGTGGGCAGGAAAAACAGAAGTCTCGGTGGTCTATATCTGTAGCTGAGGTAACTAACTGTGCTCCCTAGGCCACACGCTCTTACGACAAGGGAATTACTGTACATACTGACATCAATTCGACTACAGAATGTACGAATGTCTCATGAACCTGCCGCATTCACGTCCATTTTTGTATGTTGCAGCTGCAGCAGCACAGATTTTTACCAAGCTCGCTCATAGTCCGTCCCAACGCCCTGCTCAACGTAACCAGTGCTGCTCGCACAGCAACAAATGCTGCTCGCACAGCAACAAATGCTGCTCGCACAGCAACAAATGCTGCTCGCACAACAACATATGCTGCTCGCACTCTGGGAAGTGTTGTGCGCACCACAATGCGAGTCTGTGGCTCCACAATGCTAGCGACATTCCCAACACGCATCACACGGACTGCGACGGCCGAGGTGAGACACAGCAAGCGCAGGGCACAAGAGAACCACTGTCTGGGAGCACCAGCTGTGAGACTCGGAGCGACAGGGGCTGCTGGCTTTGTCGGCTTAAGTCTCGCAGCCGACAGGGCAGCAGTCTCAAGAAGTGCTTTGACAGGACCGAAGTTTCTGCTTTCCACCTGAAAGCGCATTTTTTCCCGATTTTAAGGCCTCTCTCGGGTCAGTTGTCCGATTAACTGAATGTTTGATAGCCATCCACGCTTTTCTAGACGCTCGCCTATACGTACTAGTTATCACTTATATTGAACTGACCAACATAACAAAACTATTACTAGTCTGTTTTATTTTTCCAGTTTTTGAGGTTGATAATGCTCGTACATGCCCAACTGCGGACGATCAAGAAATGTTCCAGCTTTCTTTTTTGGGTTTGACTTTATATCTCATTTCATGTGAGGTATATAGAGTGATCAGTTTTTACATAGTTTTTCAAAATTTCAATCATGGTCACAATACGGAGTCCAGTGCCGCCTAAGAAACAAGTTTTTGATCTAGTGAAGCTCTCCTATTGGCTTCTACAGGTCACAAACACGAGAGGTTTGTCAATTTTCAACTGAAAATATTTTGTTCTCCTAAAAACTAGGTCTAAACGTTTTCTTTGTTCCTGTTTTCAGATGTTCAGATTATATCCCTGAAGGTCCGTCGTCATTTTAGCCATTTTTTGCTGACATCTTTCGCGAGGTAAGCTCGATCCCCTCTTCAAGATAGCTTTTTTCGCATGCTGCCTCGATTTATTAAAACCCAAATGAGTCGTCTCAAAAGAAATAAATCGAGCTCCTAGTCTAAAAATGCGAATTGAAAATAGCGAAGGTCAGAATGAACACTAAGCTTCCATCTTAGGGCAGTCCGATAAAGAATCACCTCAAGAAAGCCCATCGGTAGCGGACGAAGACAGACACCACCAGTGTGCTCCTCCAATATAGTTCAAGGTGTTCTTCGGAGTAGACTTCTTCGTTACTAAAACGTTTGGGACAGTAATACTACTCTGCATCCTGAGGATATGATCTATAAATTATAGCATCATAAATAGAGCATTCGTAAATATCCTGAAACCAGAGATTGGAGTTGAATTTCCTCATGAATTACTTCTACGATGGGGATTTGGAAGAACAAATCATGAGTTCTACATGCATTCCTAATTACGCTCTGCATTAAAACTCGCAGGCTTTTAAAATTTAAGACACTTCTTCATCTCTCACCGGGCTTCTGGTTTCATTAAAATTTTAAAGTGAATGCCTTTCTCCGAGTGTTGTTGGGCTCATCAGCGTAGGATTAACGCTGTCCAGTTCTACCTCCGGAGTTTCTACCTCGAAAATGGGTCGATCTCAAGACGAGCACAAATGATATCGCGATGATCAACACAACCCGAAAGTATTGTTTTTCCATTTGAACATTTTGAACGCGTCCTACAGGAACGCATTAACAGTGCTGTCTACTTATGGTGGACACTCACACGAACCTGTACATGCTACCGGATTACAGCGACCGAATAAAACTGAGTTCTCTATCCGATGTTTTTGTCTGACTTGAGGCACACAGACGGCCTTCGCGAGACGTCAGCTGAGGGCACTAAGCGTACACCAGACCTAACGGTCGAAGAATGCACTCCTTTGAAAAGAGGCCACATCGGTAAATACGAGAAATTACAAATACTTATAGAAAATTTCCTACACGTGCTTCCGCCAAATTGAAGACCGGCAAAATCGGGACCCGCAATAAAATGCGCTGCTCAGGTACTGACACCAAACACAAATTTTGTGAGTCCTCAAAAGCTTGAGATAAAAAAAATTGAGCAGGAGGCTGAGTTTTCTTTTCCTGATTACCGTACTTTAGCTACTATTTATTGCCATATTGGTTACAATTTACTTAGCTGTTCACATTTTTATGTATAGTCACATTTTTCCATATAAAAGTTGATTTTTAAACTTGGAATGGCAACAAGTTAGAAATACTTTATCACTAGTGTTTATATTAAGAGCATTATGCGGCTGCTTCACTCCAATATGTAAAATTAGCATGTCGATGAACCCTAATAACAGAGTCGACGTTTTCTTTTCTGTAAACACGCTTGTGTCCGGACTGTTGACGCAAAATTTATGGAACACTTTCATAAAATTTGTCCAGTTCTTTAATCCAGCACACTGAAGGTTATTTTTTTCAAGATGCTTCCGAATTCATTACTCAGACTAGTACAGTTTCCCACCTTAGCACCCACTAGCGCTGTTTCCATCCTAGTTAGCACTCTTGCCACCCTAATATCATCTAGCACCGTTCCCTCCCTAGTATCCACTAGGACCGTTCCCACCCTAGTATCCACTAGGACCGTTCCCTCCCTAGTATCCACTAGGACCGTTCCCACCCTAGTATCCACTAGGACCGTTCCCAATGCCACAGCGCACGAAGCCAAGTGCTGCGGCAAATAAGGAAGTCCGTTGAGTGGGCGGCAGAAGAGTATCGGGGCAATTTTAGGCGGGATCATCCTCTTCTTTGGCTAACAGAGGGGCAGTTGAAGGCCTCAAGCTTGGAGGCCGAGCTGAGATGAGCTTCATTAATCAGTCTAAGCTTAGAATCCCGGGCCAAACAACTCAGTCTCTTCTGAAGGAGCATCGCATTCTTCAGGGCACTGTCGAGGCCCAGGGCTTGGTTGCGGCTATGGATCCGATACTAAGAGCGTCGCGTTCTGTTTGAAGGAACAGCAACGAAGGCGCGAGTCGACCGCACAGACACCTGGATTGAAACTGCGTGTTGAATTCTTTACTTACTAGAGGGTCGTGCATCACAGAAACGTGGTGCATCACAGAAACGTGGTGCATCACAGAAACGGGGTACATCATGGAAAGTGTACAATGGAATCTGAAGCGAGGCTGGAGAAGGCGTTACGAGCTGTAGTTGAATATCAAGCCATCTGTTCACAAGGGTCCAGACATCTACCTCGCACACGCTACACGAGAGGCTCGCTTCGAGAGTTACTCAAGATCTACGATTACTCTGGGATTGGAGCTCTACAGACATGAAAATAAATACTGGGCGTAACTTTTATCCAAACGTTTTTAAAATGAAAATCACAAAAATACAGATTGGAAATTCTTCACTGCCTGCCATAAATTATTACCGCGTTTTTTAGCGATGTGACCCACGGGTGGATCATTTTGTCATTAGAGAAAAAAAATCGTGGTATGAAACGTATTAGAGGTGAGACAAAGTTCCATAAATTTTTTCCCTGGTCGTAAAAATATGATTCATCACTCGTAAAAATGACGGTTTAAAAATGTGAGGCCCTGTCATGGAAGAGCGAGCATCATCGTGCTTTTGGTGCTTAGGTTTTGAAAAGAAAAGGTTGCAAAAGCCGGTGATGGTAAGAGGCTACTCAAACGTTCACAAACTACAAAATGCCCCCGGCGCTTGTGACGAATGCGATGCGAACATTAAGTGGAACAAATAAAACGCAATCAATTCTCACGTGTGCGGAACTAAAATTACCTGTTTAACGGTCAGTTTTTCCAGATCATGAGACAGATGTCAAGTCTGTCGATGTTTAACGATTATATGGATTAAAAACACAAGCAAACGTGCCCTTTTCTGATTAACAATTACACTGATTAACCATAATTCTGACCACAATACTGATGAAATCTGGGAGTTACAAGGAAAATAGATGTAACGGAATAACACGGCATCACAAGTGCATGGTTTTATTTTCATTTGAAGCCGATGCCTAATTTTAAGCGGAAACTACGCACTTGCGTTGACTTTACCTGCTACGGCATGCGCGCAGAGCTCACATTATTGCGCAAATTACACGCCCTCGTGCTTATCCCAAGTGCTAGACGGCTCCTGTAAGTTCATAACCGCATGCATGAAAATCCGGACCACAATTTCGAACTTTTGAGGACGCAGATTAAATTTATTCATGCGAGTGAGCTGGTCTGATGCTCGCCAGAACGCCGCCCAAAAATTGCTCCTGAAATTCGAATACTTTCCTCGAGGCGCTCGTGTTATTATCCCCTCACGTGTGTCGAGTTGAAAACTACATTTTGACTCAATTTTCAGGGAATGGAGTCTGCTCGACAGATAAATTCAATTTGAAAAATGCGTATCAATACTAAAGATGGAAAATTAGAGTCCTGTTTCTTCACCCAGTAGGTTGCCGCAACTCACGAGCCGTTGATTCACGAAACCCTTACCACGAGAGAACTTCTGTGAGACCTCTGATGGAAATGGAAGAATTTGTGCCCTGCGTCACTACAAGTTAAGAAACTCTCAAATCTGACCCACAATTTCTGATCAATTCGCAACTGGCACTTGTTGCTTGTGAATTAGGGAGGTCTGCTGTACCTGATTAACTTAAATGCATGTATATTGAGATGACTACTTCCCATACAAAACATGAAACTTTATTCCTAATATTTAACGATTTCGGCTATAGCTGCTTCTAAGTAAATTTCATCACATGGGGCTAATATGTGTAAAAGTTATATAGAAGGTAAAATTGGTCAGATTTTTGAGGTGGCCTTGAACACATTCTTTTTCAACATTTTCTCATGTAAGTCCAACATTACTCAGTGCATCATCCTCATACGTTTCGAACCGAGACCGTAGAAAATAATTCTTTTCTATTTTTTTTTGTCGCACATTTCGTCTAAATCCCTAACAGTATATTACCCTGATATTTAGAGCCGTCAATGCCGCATAATGTGTGCAAAGGCATTGCCCCTTCAAATATACGAAATGTTTATACAAAAACATTAACAACACAAGTGAAATATATTAACAGCAGTATTAGAAATCAAAATTGGCCATGATTATGGAAATGGTAATAACGATACTGATAATATCAGTAGGAACAGTGATCATACTTCATCTGATTTAAAAAACAAATACTATATGATCGTAAAGTTAATATGAACATATTTTTCTTTGGATGACGATTTATTTACGCACTAAAGGAACCATGAAAAGAAAATTTCCGGGTCCAGATTCTCGGGTCCGTATTCCTAATCAGCGCCACTGCGTCAGAGATGAAACATTTCATAATTTCACATGAGATTTATCGTTATTTTTGACGGCATGGGGATGCCAGTAAGGGTAATATCATAAACTACGGAACATTAGCATTTTATTAGGAGTGCCATCACACATACTGGGCACAGCGCACACGGTGATGCAGCCTTAATGCGCACATGCCAAAAATAGTTGACATTTCGTTCCAAATGCTAAGAACGTCGCTTGCATGCATACGAGAGACAGAATGCGTCGCAACATTACTCCGAATCCTACTTTTCACAAATAAACTTACTCGTCAACCAATCAATGCCATATTCTCAAAAACTTGGCAAATAATAGAAACTAACGATGCAGAAATGCCTATAAGTACGCTAAGGAATAATTTCATTCACTGCTCTCGTTCTGATGAAAAAGTATTTAGAAACCTTACGCGGATTATTTCCTGAGCAGATTGAACTCATCAACCGCACGGACGGTGGGCACGGACGGTGGGCACGGACGGTGGGCACGGACGG
>VOMN01084365.1:0-35443 GCA_014899125.1 Orchestia grillus
GACGTACACTACTGTACTGACGTGCACAACTGTTCTGACGTGCACAATTGTACTGACGTGCACAATTGTACTGACGAACACTACTGTACAGACGTGCACTACTGTACTGATGTGCACAACTATACTGATGTGCACAACTGTACTGATGTGCACAACTGTACTGACGTGCACAACTGTACTTACGTACACTACTGTACTGACGTGCACAACTGTTCTGACGTNCGTGCACTACTGAACTGACGTGCAAAACTGTATTGACGTGCAAAGCTGGATTGACGTGCACAACTGTACTACTGACATGCACTACTGTAGTGACGTTCATTAATGTACTCGACGGGGTTTCATTTTTGCTAGGTCCTTGCCGTCGGCATTAGTATTATATTATTTGGCTAGGTAAGTATTCCTCATATGAAAACTCTGATTTATCTATAGATTCACTGATTCAGTACGAATCAGAACATTCTTTATCACAGAATTTATGTTGCACTACTGATCGTCATGTTTCATAAGCACGTATGGCAATTGTACAAATTAAACGAATAATTTATATTTCAGAAAAAGTTACAGTCTCGATAGTTACCAAAAGAATCGAATTTATATACAGTTTACGTTCGCTTATTCGTTCATTAATTTCGATAATTTTTCCCAACGTCAGTGGTCGTTAGAATCGTTCGCCATTACACGAGTTTACTTCTAACAAAGCGCATTCATTTTCTTCACATTCAGTTTTGAAATCGAATACTGCAGTGACAACATTGTTTCCTTGTAGGCTTTGGATTTAGGCCTGGAGGTTAATCAGCCACCGGCCTCTCGGGCACGGAAGTTGAGGCAGCAACACGGTGCAGGTGCGCTAACGACGGCCAGCTCGCCCTCTGCTTCGCTGTTGGTGCTTGCTGCAGGGCTCATATCTCTAACAAGTTGATCACGGTTCCCATGTTGCTTAAGACCTAACATGCTTTATTAGCCCCAGTACTAACATGCCTCCCTCCAACGACCCTCACCGGCTTTCGCGACCCCCGCTCGGAACTAGAACATTTCGTTTTGCCAGTTTGAATTCTAATTTAATCAGCTTCATTCCGTAACTGTTGGACTGCGTTAGAGAACACGAAGGCAGAGAACGGCTAGGAAATATGATAGTGATTTAGATAGGCATTGCCCCCAAAATTTGTTACTCATATCGTAATAGAACAGAACTTCGTTAAATTGAATTTGAATAACTCAGTTTGGGTGGGTAAAAAATTTTCTTTGGAGTACACTAATTTTTCATTTGGTTATACGCGCATGTCTTCTTAAGTAAGAATAGATGGGCAGTGCAATGTTTAGTCCGCAATTGACGATTTCGCGCTCCCCTTTGAAGTGAAGTGAAGGTACGGCGACTTGCGTCTTGTTGGCCAGCAACAAAATCGGTTTAGAAGGATCTGATTTCAACTTTAGGAGAATAGAGTAAACAAGAAATGCAGAACATATAATATTAATGGGAAGAACGAATTCAGCCGAATAGACAAAGCAGAAAACCTAGCTATTTAGACCTCCGATGAACAATTTACTCGCCAGTTCTTGACAAGTCCCGAACGGAGATGAAGTGGTCACGTGGGAGATGGTGACGGGGAGATATTTCAGATTATTGATATATTCTTCAACAGGACCATCGAATAAACGTGGTTGTTCATTGCACATCTGGAGAACTTGCAAGCAAGATTCGGTGTAGCAATGCAGCTCAAAAATAGAGGATGTTTTTTCTGGCTATGGATTTTTATAGCTCAACAATTGTATTTCGGAAAAATTTCTAGTTTTTCAAAACGTTCGCCGATTAAGGCTGAATATAAAGACATATTACCCTCATTCCCCCATTCCCGTATGTACTGCGCTATAAAAACGAAGGAATCATTCTTACATTAAATAAACTTCCAAGCCAAAAGCAGATATACCAATTCAGTCAATTCAAACAGAGGTATTGGTCTGAATACGTTTCCATTTCCCTGAAATTCCTTGACATGATTCGGGGATCCGGAGTAGGTGAACCGCTTGCTCGTAGACTTGATACCGGCCTCCACAGGTACATTAAAGCAGCAGTCCAATTACGGTATTATTATGTCGCGAGGTAGTTGCCTGTTCATCCCTCCGTCTCCAGTGTCTGTATTCTCGCTCAATTATTTTGAATGACTGCTTGAGACTAGACATTTACAGTAGAGCACCTCGCTCTGCGCTCTACGCGATGAGGGAGCAGCTGGCATTCAGTTTCACGGCCGCCGATAATGAAGTAGGCATAGTCTGCGCCAGTGTAACTATTGAATGTAAGAATACTACGTACGTTGTTGATGAGGGAGGGAAATGATGTTGGATAATTCGTTGCCAGGTGTGATGTGATGTTAGGGTTTAGGTGTCATTTTTTCTTTGGAGTAATTTGAAGAGGTGTGATGACGTAGGACGTTAATGATAGGCCGAGTTCTGTATGGAGACTAGCTTTTGTACATGCGATGTTGTTTGTTCGATGCATAAGTTGAAATCTGTGCTGCAAAAAGTAACAAATTTCAATAATTTTTTTGTACCACGAATGTTGAAGAGACATTCTGGATTTGGACCACAAAACGTTCCCATAAAAAAATGATCGGCGATTATAAAAACTCAATACTTTTCAATTTTTTTAAGTAATAAGAATTTTCTAATGTCTTAGTTCTTATACTCTAACAAAAGTAGTTTAAGTAGCATCATAGTTTTCCAAGCATAGGAAGCAACGACGTAATCGCAAGTATTACGTAGAAATCGACAGTAGAAATCACAATTAACACCTATGGACTAATTTGTTATAGTAAATATCCTATCATTGGATTTGTCAGTTTACACATCGCGTAACTTTTGAGAGTTCGTTCTCACTAAGGGTGCTGTAAATTATTTATTGCAGAGACCATTAAGCACTTGAAAGCAGTTGATATTCGTCTACTAAAGTACTTAGACATACAGTTTCTAGGCAAAAGTATTTGAACAACTTTTTATTTGACGTGTTTTGAAATTTTAGAGGTCTGGCTCGGAGCCATGGGTGGATGTAGTTCAGAGAATATATATTTACCAGAATATTGAAACAGAACGGAGCAAAAATTTATTGATAACTCAAAAATCCACAGCACAAAAAAATTGTGGAACAATGGTATTTAGCCAAATTGATATATTGTTAAATCAGTTAGTTTTTGCACAATTTGGATATCTAGATTAAAAACTGTTTATACATTTTTTAGACACTTCCTGGCTCACTTCTAATGTATCAAACTACGACGAACGGAAACATTGCGTCGCAGATTTTGTTGAAGATGAATGCTCAGTGAATACAATGCCGGCAAGACTGCTGAACGTGTTGTGGTTCTATAATCAACACGCAGAGCTCCTCTTGTTGCAGCAAAACATGTGAAGAACCCCCTAACGTTCGCCAGAAACCTCCCTGACAAAGGAATTGAGTTTTGGGAACAGGTTGTATGGTCCGATGAGAGCAAAATTCAACATTTCTGCCGAAATGACGCTCGTCATTTTTTGGGGAAAACAGGGAATGCTTGCGATCCAAAGAACACCATCGCCACCGCCAAGCATGGAGGAGGCAGCATCGTGGTGTGGGGGAGCTCCACATCATTGATGGGAAAATGAATAGTTTCACGTACCGGCAGATCCTTGGCCAGAAGCTGCTTCCGAGCGCAAGAAAATTCTACGGCCGGTGCAAGTGGCTTTTTCAGCGAGACAATAACTTTAGCAGGTGACTGCGACGTGCGCCTATATGGTACAAGCGAGCATCTAACCTAACCTAACGTAACGAAAGCACTAACATTTATGAATAAAAATTTTTAAGTTTTCATAAAATTTGTGTTCATTACTTGAATAAGCTAGTTCAGATTAGGGGGAAAAGAATAGGGTAACCAAATTAGTGACAACAAAATCCTTCAATTTTAAACTTACAGCGGAAATTTTCGTCGACGTGAAATATTTTCCGAGAAGAGAATCGCGGTCAAAGTGTGAAACGTACAGCGGAATTGACAAGAAATGATTCGCGGTATTATAAAAATAGTGTTCCTCCGTGGCCAAGCCAATCGCCTAACCTCAATTTCATTGAAAATTGGTGGCGGATATCAAAACTGCTGTGCACATTAGTCCAAAGATGCTTACTGATGTGAAGATTATCTGCATGAGAGAATGGAACAAAGTAACACAAGCGGAGGGTAAAAGTTGGTTTCCAGTTACAACAATCGTCTCCATGCTGTTATTAAATACTAAAGACTGACTTGTTTTAGCTTTGGCCAAATAATTTGATCCCATACATTTTTTCGTTAAGTTGATTATCTGGTTGTCAGTAATTTTTGTTCTGTCCCGTTTAAATATTTTCGTAAGCAAATGCTCTCTGAACTTCCTACGCTCTTTACCCTAAGCGAGAGCTCGAAAATTTCAAAATAGGATAAAAATGGGTCTGTGGCAATACTGATGTCCTTGCGCTGTATTTCTCGTTAAATCACACGCACGAAAACTTCCGTTATCTCCGTGTGCGTGACGTAATGCACACCAGACAATAGCCTTTGCACTGAAACGCGGGAATCTCAACATGCGCAAAACTTTTTTTGATAAGGCAGTATTTATCGTTTTATGGAAAACTACCTACAGTTTTGTGCAGACATATTCGCAACAAAGCTGTATTTAGATTTTCCTGGAAACCTAGCGGCATCCTTGTGAGACGCGACCGCATGGTCCTTTTGGTCACGAGCGGGTCAGCATTAGTAGTGTCAAGCGCGGCAACAGAAAAAAAAACAATAATCCGCATGTTCTCGAAACTCGCACGGAGTGTGCTGACGTCAATAAATATTGTTCAGTCATCATCATGCATTGAGTGCATATACAACTGAAGTGTAAGAACTGTAAGGCTTTACACCTGAATGACCTCTTCCAGTGTTGATTTCTCTCGCATCCAGGGACAAAGTACTTAGTATGCAACTGTCACTAGAAACCTGGACGAATGGAGGCCTGGTATATAACGTTTACGCCAAGACACCCACTTCGCACATAAAAATAGCCTGTGATTTCTTGTTCGTATCGGTTGTTATCTTCTGTTTCTAAGTCAGTGCATCGTAATCTAGGGGCCTCTCAGTGTGCATCCTTTGCATCGCGCATCCTTTGCATCACGCATGCTTTGCATCGCGCATCCTTTGCATCGCACATCCTTTGCATCACGCATCCTTTGCATCACACATCCATTACATCGCGCATCCTTTGCATCGCGCATCCTTTGCATCGCGCATCCTTTGCATCCCGCATCCTTTGCATCCCGCATCCTTTGCATCGCGCATCCTTTGCATCCCGCATCCTTTGCATCCCGCATCCTTTGCATCGCGCATCCTTTGCATCCCGCATCCTTTGCATCCCGCATCCTTTGCATCGCGCATCCTTTGCATCCCGCATCCTTTGCATCCCGCATCCTTTGCATCGCGCATCCTTTGCATCCCGCATCCTTTGCATCCCGCATCCTTTGCATCACGCATCCTTTGCATCACGCATCCTTTGCATCACGCATCATCTTCAATGTAGAGCGCCGTACGCGCCTGAAGCAGCAGGGCCAGCAGGGCAACCGCGCCGCTTTGGGAGGGTCCCATCTTATTGTCCTCTTCTGCGGCACGAAGCCTCGCATCGGACACGAGGTGTTCCAGCTTAGCTTAAATATTTGAAACTTCTCGACCCTGTTCATGATCAATGGATGTAGCTCTAAGATATTAAAACCTTTGTTAAAACCTTAATTGTTTATAATTGTGAAATTTTAAAATTTGTGTATAGTTAAAACCGTCATTTTGCGATACTAGTACAGTTCAATTTAAAAGATTTTTCCACCTTCCTAAAGATACTAAGACAGTCATAGGCTAACTTTTTTTAAACTATCCGAGAATAAAACCTTGCAATTGTGAATATCACTGTAAAGTGAATGCTGTTTTGCGTATCAATTGTGACTATTATCATCGGCTAGCACAATCGGAATTTTCGTACGATAGGCAATTTTCATAGAGTCATTCCAACAAAATATTAGCACATCCTACAAAAACAACAAAATAATATTTTCCAAAGCTTTCTGCAGATTAGAAACCAACAGCAACGGTACGATTAAAAACTTTGCTCAAATCGAAACGCCTAGCCAGTGATCAAAGGAAATGATGAATAGATTCGAGTCAATATTAAAGGATTTCATTAGAAACTTGTCACGAATTAAAACCGCCATCAAGTGATACAAATAAAATCCCGTCCCGTAAATTAAAATCCCAAATTTTCTCTTTTGTTTAAGTTATAAAATTTTGCCAGCGGTCGCTTAGAACTTTTGCGTAGAAGTATTCCATAAGGTTTCTGAAGTTGATATTTCTATTGAAGTTCTTGTCTAATAAATTTTTGGTACCACATCGAGTAAACTCGAACATTCTCTCACTGGTGTCGTCGCTTTCACTTCTGTTGCCTTGAGGAAAATGCTTATTTATTCAATTCCCTAAGACATATTCCTTCCGCATCCATGTCGGTAATTTATTTATTCTCAAATGCTGTCGCTTCTCATTAAGCTACGAAAATTATTCACCATTCTACCCTTTCCTCCTTCACTAGTCGGAGAACCCTCCTGCAAACATTGAATGTTGTTCAGTGTGGAGGCTTCATATGCAAATTACGATGTCTTACTTGATTAGAACTACAATACACTTCCAATAATCTAAAATACATTAGTTGGATTGTGCTAAAGGCAAAATGCTGAGTCATGCTCTCGTCTAAAGGCAGGCAGTGAGTTGGCATTTTTGGGTTTCGGCCCAGGGCACGCCAGTCGACGGCAGCCTTTGCATCTCATTTATGGTTTTGAGAACTGAAGACTTCGCTTTAATTTCTGCAGCTTCAAAGGCTCTTTATAAATTGTCCTTGAAGAGATATGCGTGATGCTTGAACAGAGGTCAATTGTATAAAAAATATGGGCACAAAAGGCTATGATATGCAGCGTGAATCAAAATTGCTTGCAAAAGAAATCGAAGTTCATTTGCGACTTTTTCCATCTCATGATGAGTCATGTTTAAGGCATTGTACCATCCCACTGAGTCTTGAGAAGGACTGACGCGAAAAATCTGAGTAATATTTGAGGTAAATTCTCTGATAAAAATATTGGTGCGTCATGCTAACAATAACGAAGAGCTAAGAAAAGATGATAAAATAATTGTGGCGAGTGGGATATTTTACCCGAAAGCTCTTTAAATTTTAAATTACTCTGGGTGTATTGGTATCATAATATTACAGCTCAGGGCTTTGTGGAGTGAGGGTACATTAACAAAAGATGTTAATGCTTCCTGGCCAGAACCTGGGTAGATTCCTCGCCAACGGGTTCTGGAAATTATTCTGGACAAACCTAGGAATCAAGTAAAATCATGCAATGATTTCATCAGGAGAGGAAGTGTGAGCCGAGTGAATTTGATATATGGTATGACATATAAAATGTTAAAATGAACACGAGCACTATTTTAATACAAGAAGAGATTTGTAGCTGATGAAGTTAAAGTATAAGTGACCAAGCAGAAGTCATGCGAGAATGGGGAATTTCTTTGTTTTCTGCGCTCTTCAAATATTGGAAAGATTAGTAGACCAGCTGTAAATACGCTTGATAGGATTAATAGACCAAAGGGGGGAGGATAAACAGACTAACTATTTATCCCACGCCTGATCAACTGATGATTAACTAACTGTTTAATTGAGGTGTAAAATGAGAGGATTAATTGAGAAAAAATTAACTGAACCGCTGGCTGATAAATTGAATAACTAATTGCTCTATTGATCAATCAATTAATTAAAAGAAACAAACGCAGGATTATTGCCAAGAATGAAGTTAGTAACTGCAATTTATTGAAAGAGCAATGAGAAAATTGCGAACACATGCAATCGCACATTACAAAATCTAAAGCCGACGCAAGATTACCTGAATCCAACGCGGGAAGTTGTGATTTGAGTGTTCGTTGTTGAACGGTTCTTATTCCATTGGCAACAAAACTGTTACCCTGAAATTTTTCCGACGATAAAAAAAAATTTCCGCCGCTTTGAATAAGCCATTCGCACTTTTATTGAATCACCGTTTTGCCTTTCGAACATCATTACAATTGAAGCAAATAAATCGAGTAGGAGCTTCTAGGAGCGGTCAGGGTGCTTCTGAATGTTTGAAGTCTGTTCAAATTCTGTCGACGACATTTTCTGTGATTTTTCTGGCTGCCCGATTTTGAGGAGTGAACAAATAGTTAGAGCCAGCTTTCGCAATGAATATACACAAGTCATTACAAGTTTTATTCAAATACGCTAAGAAAACATCCCAGACACACAAGTTTCCCAGAAATCGACCTATAAGAACAGCAAGGAAACATTTAATCGATTATTTTAAGGCTTCAGTATATGTAAACGAATTAATGATCTCCTTTGCTCACAATATACAACATATCGAGATGGTTCAACAATGATGACCGTCTGAAGAAATGTGAGAATAAAATAAGAGATCATCCTTGTAAGTGCCATACCCTCAGCTAAAGCTTTTACTTGCATGGTGTTGCAGCTATTGATGTTCGCGCTAATCCTCGAGCTCCAACTCACCTCCTCACTCGAACTTGTTCACTGCCAAATATTACTTGGGGAAGGAGTGATGAAACGAGTTCGTGGGGACTGGCGTGCAGCTGTGTTGTCGAGGGCTCTAATGCAAATCACAAATGAAGATGTACCTGTTGCACTGGGTATGGGCATGTATTTGCCAGAACATCGCTTTTCCAATTAGAGTATCCAAGTGCTGATTCATATCTGGTGAGTAAAGCTTAGTTACCCTTTTAAAGTTGAATGTGGTACTTGTAATTATCGCCATATTCATTTATTCAACCTATTTCTTTCAAGGTGATTGTGAACCTCCCAATTTCAGTCATCTCATGAAATGCATGAAGTTTTAGCCATTTCGCGTACTGCCTGCGGTGTTGAGAAGCTCCAAGTAATGGCTGATTTCACCATCTGCATGTGAATGTGAACGCGTGTGTAGGTATACCTACGTCCACAAAATCAACACATTGTTGGACTCCACGACTCCAAGTCCGTCAGTTGGACTCTACGACTCCAAGTCCGTCAGTTGGACTCCACGACTCCAAGTCCGTCAGTTGGACTCACGACTCCAAGTCCGTCAGTTGCACTCACGACTCCAAGTCCGTGACCCCAGCGCCCGACACTCCCTGAGAGGGACAGGCATCACCAGGATGAGGGCACAGACAAGCGGGTCAATGCAACTTCTTGTTCGAATGATAAAATTAAAACACAAGTTTAGGAGAGTTCAGTGGTCCCATACCCACGGGGCAGAAAACAAACTCTTCATTTTTAGAAGCGATTGCTTACCATTTTCTAGTCATTCTGAAATTGATTACCAACGGAAGCATGAATTATTTTCACCCTAAATTTAGGACCGGGTAAAGAAAGCCGTGCCAGCTGCGGCATTCTTGGCAGCAAACAAACAAAACGCGCAAGCTCTTGAGAGGTGGACACTGCCGCCTGCTGCTGGATCAATTCTACGCAAGTTTTAATTAACATTGGTACATTGATTTTGCATGAAATCCATGATGTTTCCCTCAAATTCCCGAGTGTAATGTGTTGGAGTTGCAATTGAAGTCAATTTCGTTGAAAGCATCGTATAAAACTATATCTTTCGATTAAAGGAGCAGTGTCGCAACTATTAATTAAACGTGAAATGTGTTAGAGGATGGAGTGACCGACTGCTATTCCCTCGTTCTTTCACAGTTCAATAAGAATTTGCTAAGAACTTGCGTACACTCGAANAAAAAAAAAAGACATTCTACCTCGGTCACGTTAAAATATAAGATTCAACAAAAAGCATAGGTATGCAGTAAGATAACCCTTTACCTAAAAATTTTCTCATCGTACCGAACTAACGAGTTCACGACGCTCAGTACTGTACAACCATTTCGGTAATGTGAGAAATAGAATCGGGGGCGCGTGAGAATTGCCATAAAATTAGAGGGAAGGCTTAGCCTCCGTGTGGTGCAGGTGAAAGTGCCTCCCCATCTCATTTTAGCCTCATCATCTCATTTTAGCCTCATCATCTCATTTTAGCCTCCCCATATGATTATAGCCTCCCCATCTTATTTAGCTTCCCTATCTCACTTTAGTCTCCCCATCTCATTTTAGCCTTTCCGTCTTATTTTGGCCTCCCCATCTTATTTAGCCTCCCCTTCTCATTTTAGCCTCCCTTTCTCATTTTTATTTGATTTTTATCAAAACTAATTCTCTTCATAACTTAGCCTTCCAATATATCTACTAGCATTCATGATCCTCGGTGGCTCAATTCACTAACGACTCCATTCACGTCTATGATTAGCCAGCCACCTTTATAGAGCTCGTGCACGTCTGGCGTGGTTTAAAGAGCGCCGTTTACCTGTCAACGCAACCCTCCATTTTTTCGGAGTCCGGTGGCGGTGATTCATCCTCGTCGGACACGTCGTGTAATTTGTCAGACTCAATCCAGTTTAGCTGGGTTTGCTCAATCCAATCTATGTGATATTAAGTAATTTGGGTAGATATATAATGATGAAGTAATAAGGAATAAACGGCGATTTATAGAAATGGGAAAAGCTCTCAATTTGGAAATGGGACAAACTAGCAAAATTTAAAAACACCCAGAAGACGAGGCCAACATAGGTCAAAAGGGACAATGGATAAGATAAAAGTTCTGCATATCAATGGAGAAAATTTTATATTATACAATAAAATAAACTAATCTCGTGCAGAAGTAGTTATGACACTGAATACAATAGGCTTACTTTCAATAGTGCACTTGAGAGAAAAAAACAAATACTGTAGAAAAAATCACATCTCTATCGGAAATTAAACTGCTTCGTCGATTCACTTTTAAAATAATTACTCTTGTTCGCACAACTCTTCTATTCTCCATGAAGCATCATGATTGGATTGTTGAAAGTCTAGAGCTTAGACCGTTTGATGGCATTTTGTACCTCACTCTCCTGATTATTTCTTGATTTCTTGACATGTTCAGTACAAACACCACACTCTCATGACTATTCCTATATTTACAGACATTTTTAGTACAAGCACCTCACTCTCATGACTATCCCTATATTTATAGACATGTTTAGTACAAACACCGCGCTCTCCTGATTATTTATTTATTTCTAGACATGGTTTAGTCCAAACCTATCAGGTACTCATGAGTTGTAGAGTCCCCACGATGGTCGGTTCCCTAATAAACTAGTACTTCTCTTCCACAATTATCCGAGGTTAATACTTGCTTAACTTTTATAATAACTCTCACTGTGATGAGCTAAACATTTTAAGACTCGAAGTCAACGTTATTGTAAATGGTTTAAAGTTTGCATACTTTAGTTTGAATACGAAATCAAAGGCATTCATAACAGAAACCTCTGTGTTGATATGGCAATGAGAGAGGTCCCAACAATTAAGACAGAATTGAGACAGAAGAAGTGTAGGCAAAAAGGGATCTCTGCAGGCAAACTCATAAGTGACGATGCCGAGGCCGACCCTAAAGGCTTTTGTAAGTTGCTCTTCGATTACACATTAGTTCAACCGAATTTTCTATCGCGGTGTCATATAATGGAAATTAAATAGCTTAATCGTTATTGACTATTTTTCCGAGAGTAATCATTTAGCACACTTTCGAAATCACTCTTAAACTGAATGTATATCCAGGCAGATTCTATCGACACTTAGTTTCAAAATATAATTCGTGCCCTAAAGGAATTATTGGCATATAGTTCGTAAATAAATATTTCGGTCCAAAGTCTACCTTCGACCTTAAATTCTGAGCATCGTCGTGGGGGCAGTTACGTAGTTCGAGTCCAGTCGCTCACGAAGTCATTGACAATGAAAGGAAAAAGTCGGGCGTGAAAAATACTTTCTGAATTCGACAAGACTTAGCTCAAAAATTGTGTGAGGTTCTGCTTCGTGAACTAGAATTCATCAATTTGTTCAATAGTGGATGATATTCAATGAAAATATTTCGTGACCAAAATTGTGAGTACGCTACAGTTTCTAAATCGTTTGTTATAGAGTAGTAAAAGCGTTATTTTTTTAATCCAAAAATATAATCTGTGAAGCGGGGGAGATGATTCCATGGGTCAATCCTTTTGCCAATGATTTAAAGTTTATTTTCACTAGATTACTTGTCATTCCAGTCCATTATATGAGCATGCGAGTTTTGCATTGATTTCGCATCCTTAAATTATATCAAAAAATTCGATTTAAAATGTTACTGCCTTCCGTTCTTACAATCTGTTGATAGGCGGTGCATTATTTTCCTACATTTCTGCAAAGGACTATTCAGTTCCGAAAAATATTAGAGTAATACCACACCTGCCTCCAGCGAGCCTGAGAGGTCGAACAGATCAGTCCTTTCCTGTCACACGACATAATAAAATTTCACTTTCGTTTGGTTCTAGAGCTTAATACCATAATTAATTAGTAAAATCATAAATTATAGAGGTGGTAACTGAACAAAACGAAAAAAAAAAATAATTTCTAGTGCCAAACTTTGGATTTGTGGTCAGACATGTGAATTTTAAAATTTGCCTTTTCTATTAATGTGATAAAGTAATAAATAGAACACAGGTGTAGTACAAAAATAAGGTTTCGTAGGAGAAATGGGCATTTGCAGCTGTTGTTCTATAACTGAAGTTAGGAAATACTGCTTAATTAACTGGAATTAAGATCTTGTCACATACCTAGCCTTGTTAAATAAATTGGAGCATCACTGAGTTGTTGATGACTAATAAGTACTGATCATAGGAGAAATTTTCGAGTTTATTGGTAAATATTAAACAGTGTAATTCGGTGCAACAACTGAATCAGGAGAAAAGTTTCTTCCACTCCTTTAAAAATGCTCATTCCTTCTGCTCCAGCCAGTGGTTGAAAAGATATCTTATCACTTTATTTCCAAACGTAATCCATAGAAAGAGGTCATAACAAACAGTTGGTGATGATTATAAATAACAACAAATAAAAGAATTCCATGACTTTCAGAACTAGAACCATTTGCTCAGTAAATGAATAACAAGCTTGCAAAAAGCATAAATCGACTTCATAGTTCAAGATCAGAGCAAACAAATTGAACAGTTTACCTAAATAATTCACAGTGAGAAAGAAAACGCGGAGAATCCTTGGGTTAAGTCTACGGAGCTTACACCAATGTTATAAGTTTTAGGCATACGAGTCTCGTATATCACTCGCCTATCGGTAACTTTTTAGTCATCAACTTGAGAAATGAAGCAAAGTTGCATCAGTTTAGTTTTGTTAAAAAGACCAGCAAAACTACAGCGAAAGCCATTACACAAATTTCAACAGTCACGGAAAAACGCCTATTGAAGTTTGCTTCACATGTACACTTAGTGAACTGATCTGCGTGCGTAATAAGCGCTGAATTAACTGAGCTAAACAAGTGTAACGAATAAGTTAAGCAGTTTAGATTTAAAATGGAACCCTAAAGTAATAAAAATAACCGATCAAATATATTTTTTATACCGTACTTTATGCAGTCGTCATGTAAAGCGCGCAGCTTGATGCAAGTTTACTATGTGCACCAATATACTTCAAGATAAATTTTGATCTCGCCACTAACAGAAGCTTAGCTGCGAGCTCTTTGACTCTGTAGTTCAATGTTTTGCAGGAGCGAGTACTTTTTTCACAGCTCGATATGTTGCAGGAGCAAGTTCTTTTCCTTCAGAGCTCGATGTGTTGCAGGAGCAAGTTCTTTTACTTCAGAGCTCGATGTGTTGCAGGAGCGGGAATGAATAGTATTCCTTTTGTAGAGGAGAAGGCGCGAGAGAAAAGGGAGAAATTTTGAGCTCTGTTAGGGCGGGTTTAACTCCATCCATTTCCCAGGAATGCTTAAGACAACGGCAATCTGTTATTAAGGAATTTTTTGGGGCGCTTTGGCGGTGATCTATCTCGTGTGGCTCGCCCAGACAGCCCTACTTTCCTTGTCTAATGTAAACGCAAAACTCAAGTCCAAAATTCGCACGAGTCTGCTTTATGAAGGCTCTAAATCGTTTAGAATAAATGTTTAATCTGGGTCCTAAGGTGTTTAATGGAGATGTTGGAACAAGGCGCCAATGAATTCTGTAAATGTTTAAGGTTCCGA
Organism: Orchestia grillus; assembly: GCA_014899125.1. Classification (NCBI taxonomy): domain Eukaryota; kingdom Metazoa; phylum Arthropoda; class Malacostraca; order Amphipoda; family Talitridae; genus Orchestia; species Orchestia grillus. Next base: position 14,174 of record VOMN01084365.1, read on the forward strand.
TGAAGGAGAAGATTTAAACACAGTCTTTATAGATCACAATGTTTGCCGCCTCACGTAAAACTTGCTTAGAGCCTCGCTCGAGTTCAGGGAATGACACTAAATTACAGGTTCATGCCCCGCGCTCTGAGATACTAAGCAGCTCCGCGGAGAATGAGTCCAAGTTCCTCTGCTTATTGTCTTGTGTTGTAATGTTTTCACAGAATATTCCATCTTAGAAGAAAAATTAAAGAATTTTTTGGCAAACATGAACGGGTTGTTGCAGTATTTCACCAAAAAATCGCCGATAAGGCCGTTTCTCCCCAGGTTCAGGTAAATGTGTTTGAATTCCGTCTAATATTATTTATTTTCGTTGTTGTAATGCTTCCAGATACGTTCGATTTCTACATAACGTACCAGCATAAATAATCATGTCGTTGCAATATTTTACAAACAATGATCAATATGGAAGTTCATTTCATATTGGTAATATTTAAAATTGTCGGAATTTTACAGTCCCTAGCGAACTGCCCTTTGACACCTACGATTTAAATTGTCGGACATGTGCACACGAAGTGCTGGAATATGTGAGGGAAAAAATGATCAATGAGAAGCGCTAAGCCTTGTTTACATGTTATGACTTTACGTGTTTTGACTTTACATGTTATACTTTACATGTTATGACTTTACATGTTATACTTTACATGTTATGACTTTACATGTTATGACTTTACATATTATGATTTTACATGTTATGATTTTACATGTTATGACTTTACAAGTTATGACTTTACATGGTATGACTTTACATGTGATGATTTGACATGTTATGAATTTACATGTTGTGACTTTATATGTTATGACTGTACATGTTATGACTGTACATGTTATGATTTAACATTTTATGACTTTACATGTTTTGACTGTGAGCATGTGAAGCACATTCATTTTCCACACGGAGAGTGGATTTCCGAAAAGAAGTGCATCAGAATTCAGGGAAGCGCGCGCTTGAAGAGCATCAGTCGCATCAAGAGTCAGAAACAAGAGCTTCAAAATCTGAACAGTGAATGAGATCTAAACATTGCTTGCTAAAAGAATGCGATATGTACTCATGGTTTCCTGGTAGCATAATGAAATATTTCCTTTAAAATTTCAGCTGGAAAATGTTCAGTTCGGGGAATGCTTTCAAAAGTCCCTCGACAACACATCGCATGCAGTCTCATTGACGAGAGCTAATGAAACTTCAGTAGAAATCTTGATAGAAACTCATAACGGTAAAACGTAATAGTAGGAAGCCGCTAACAAATTTTCTCGCTGTGCGTGGCTATAACTAATTTATAAAAATGGTCACCATCAGCTAGGTATTTGGGAAAATATTTTGTCAAATTTGGTACAACTAAAGAGTGAAGCTTATTTTCCTTAAATAAATACAAAGTAAGGACTTAAAGCGAATAAGTTACTGTAAGACGTTAGGTCACCGCAGAATGCACCACAGCGCCGCTTGATGGTCACTCGCTCTGTATTATTAGCTTTGGTTAGCGCCAAATGTACAGGGAATACCGTCATGGACATCGTAGTTATCATGAAGTGTTTTTAATGTTGATATTGGAGCAAACGAGGGAGTTTCATTGTATCCTAGAGAAGCAGAACAACTTAAAATTGTTAAGAACCTGTGAACAAAAAAATTCGAGGTTGCACACTGTACAGTCCATTTCGAAGAAATTTTAAAATTCTTCAACTTGATTTCATAGTTTATTACCCAAGCTTTCACTCGTGTTTACGAAAAGCGTTTTCAAGGAAAAAGGCCACGGGAAACTTGGCCCAAATTCATATGAGAACGATACTGAACGATAGGAATGCTGAAGCGTCTACAGGATCTACGATCTACATTGAAATGAACTTCTTAAATCCAGACATTGTTGGAATGATAACGGGAAATTGTAGGACATGTAATTTTTCCCGAAAGGCTATCCCGACGCCAATAAAACTTTTGAAACAGATTAGAACGATATTTCTCGACAATTTTCCCGTTTAATTGGGTTACAGAAGCTGACCGATGGAAATGAATGTCTGATGAATGAGGAGCTTGTGAACTACCCGGTAGTTTGATCTTTTATAGCGACAGGATAATGTCCTGAGCATCAAATTGCAGAAGTGAGTGACTAGGTCTATTGTATGCCTAACGATCCAAAAGCTACAAGTAGTCTAAAAGGCTACCAAGGTAAGCCTGTCAGAAAAGTGACTTGTCATCAAATACGAAACATTAACTATGACATTCACCAGGTGGATACGGACACATTCATGTTGCTCGATGTAGACCAGTCATTTGATGATATGAATTAACTGTTTAATGTTTGAAATGAGGACATTTTAAAATAAAATTGCCCACGCCTTATTTATTTAAACATTTACTTTACAGAAATTGTTCAAAGTTTCCACTTGCCACATCGATGCACATGGGTATTTAGGAACTGATTAACAGGCTTGTTTATTCAACACCTGGGGAATGAGAGGAAGATATCGCGGTAAGAATTACAGTGACTTCTGGCTACATTTCTGAAATGCCAGGCCTTTTCCACAATATTTGGCAGTCCTCAAGTCGAAGATTTCACATGTGCATCGATGAGGGTGGTGAAACTTCGAATAATATCTATAAATTAAATGAATAAATAAAGTATTTGTGGGTAATTTTGGTTTCAAATTTCTTCCTTTCAAATCCTAAACAGCTAATATCTTAGAATTTAAAAAAATTCGCAGAGTTCTGTACAGGCAATAGTGTTTAGTTTGCCCCTTTCCGGTGAGTGCGATATTTTGTACCTGTTTGTTGGAGAGAGGTTCCGGTGATAGAAAGCGGACAACAAAATAACATCGGCAGAAGGAATGTTAATACTCTCCGGCTCTGTAGTGCGTTTGAATTTAATTCACTTGTTTCTTATTCTCTGAATGATTTTCACTTGTCGCTTGAAGCTGTACAATGCGACCGATGAGCTCTGACTGCTCTGTTATTTTCGTCTTGACTTGAAAATTCAATTAGCCCTGACTGATTCGATCAACCCGGACTAATTCTCAAACTGAGCTTTTGTACAAATTTTAGAACACATCGAAGAAAGTACGAGAAAAGTTGAACATTTTCGTTAAGATACGTGCAATGCTTCACTTAATCCACCTTCATTTCTGGACATAATTTTGTTCTAGGAACTTACACAAATAACGACTCGCTTTTTTATGAATGCCATGGAGCGCTTAGATGCTCAATGCCCTCAAAGAGCCTGGCTGTCATAGCGTAATAAGCTCCGTTATAAACTCTTAGTAACTTTATAGAGGACAAGAGTAGAAGTTTCTAGCGTCCCCGGGAGAGGGCCGTTTCCATTCCTTCACTTAAAACAGTACTTAAGGTTGTACAGGCAAAATTAGCCAGTCATATCTCGCATTAGTCCAGCAAAAAAGACAAAAATTCCTATAACGATATCTCTGTGAAAAGTTTTCCGAGATGAGGATGAACTGCCTCTATCAACGATCACTATTTCGCCAGGCAGTGCCAGCTTCTTCTGGATGATGTTATTTCTAGACGATGAATTTGTTCTCCTGGCGAGCAATCGATCGAAGGCTAAAAATTTAAATTTGAGCTGAAATAATGAGCGCGATTCGAATTATTACTTTTCAAGTATAATTTTCTACGTAAACCTTGAGTGATGTTCTGCCGACCCTCCCAGAACTAATGACTGGACATTAGAGAGACATGCATTTCTGATGTGGCTAGTTTTCAACGTTCGGCAACTAACGCGCTGCAATAGGTCGGATACTCTCTATTCCTTGTTCTTCTCTTCTCTTTTACTCCATAGTCTTCTCTTCTTTGTTATTCATTGTTCTTCTCTTTTCTTTTATTCATTGTTCTTCTCTCCTCTTTCATTCCTTGTTCTTCTATATGGAGATAAGGTGTTTGCTGGAACACATGAGTAAATATTCATGTTTTGTTTCTAATGATCGGGAAATTTCTATGAGAAGAGAAGAGAGCGCGTGAGAATTGAGACCACATCACCTCATGGCTCTGGTCGTGGCACCATTCTTGCATAGCAAAAATCGTGTCAATTCACGACTCCTTTCGATAAAAATGCTCGTCTATTTTTAATGAACATTAATTTTTTTCATTTTCAATTATTTTTTAGTCTTCAGAGGCCGTATGCAAGCTTCATTCTATACTAGAACAAACAGTTCTTGTATTCTTTTGTTATTCCGTGACCATCGTCAACACCTTCATAATGCGCTTGGTCTCACGTGCAAATACTATTGCTGCATGCATGCGAGTACGTAGGTCAATCTTGGCATGGAAAATGAATTAAATTCCTCAGGAGAAAGCATTTACCATTATGAATACGACTTAATATGAATTAAGTAATACCAGGAAGTGTGTTATGGATGTGAATGAGCTCTCGACAATTAGGACATCGACTTATCACAAAGCAGTTTTTCCTCATAGAAATGCTTGGAAGAGAGGTCATTATTGGTGTACCTCCTAAATTTAACGCAGGTAACAGAAAAATAACTCGAGGAGGTTGAGTTATATATTTACCGTGTAAAATCTTTTACGTATTTAGTTCCATATATTTACGGGAAAGACTACCCAACCCAAGTCTAGCTTCCAATTAATAATTACGCATGCAATTAATTCCAAAGTCCGTTATTTTTAATAAAAGTTTATTAACACCTCCCGCACATCCTAGCGAACAGCGCGAAAAAGTTTTTCCAGGACCAACACCGTTTTCAGATCAGATCTACAAAAGACCTTTCCGGATGTTCGCACGCTAATAGCGTACGAAGGTTATTCTGCATTGAAAGAGAAACGCAAATATTTTCTTATATTATAGCCGTGAATAAAGTGGAGATAACAAACAAAAGTTATTTTTTTAGCGCATGTTACGAAGATTGTTCATACAAAACCTTTTTCCGACGAACGTGAGGTCTGTCAGACATGAAGTTCAAGGATGCGTCTGTCACTTCAATGATTCATCAGTAGCTAATTGAACTTTTGGCTTCAAAATGCCATGCTAAAACAGGAAGGCAAGCTGTCACCAAATTTCAAGCTATTTGACATGATCAGCGCGCGTAGAACTCCTTTTTCCAACCCCACCCCAGCACAGCTCGTTGGAACCACAGTGGCGGCGCGGCGCGACCGCCTTGGGTGCAGGAGTCGCTGAAGACAAAACGAAGAAAACATTGCTAATTTTTGGAGATGCAAAAGATAAATATTGAAAATTTTAAACGCTTTTTGAGAAACTAGTGAATTTACTGCTTTCGAGTTCATTGAATTTGAAAAAATTTCTAATATGCAAATGAAGTTGTATAATGAGATACTTTTTAGTTGCAAATAAAATTAAACGTTTAACGAAAAAAAGATTGCCAACCAAGTTCTCAACGATATTTCTAACGAATCAGTTTGTTTCACATTATTCGACATCTAAAATACACCTATATCCATCTCTCAAAAGATTTCCTTGATGCAGTGTAGGGCAATGAAGTCTTCAAACTATTGTGCTGTATATGCGTATATTTATTGAACTGAAAACGCAACGCGTTTATTATGCCTTCCCCAACGTGTTACACTTGTTCCAGGTCACGAGCATCAACATTATTCATCTCTATAGCGTATCGAGGAGCCCAAGTTAGAGTGAATTGTATTGAATTCGACCATAAAACCGTATAATTCGTTATACAGCGTATTCAGATGCGCAATTTGATGTGAGGTGTTGTGAGTACGAGCCCGGGAACAGGCCTCTGTAAGATGCTCCCCCTGGCATCGAATTGTACGCACTTCTGCGCAGGGACGATTGTAAATGCTGCTCCATTAATGAAGCTTGACCTACATGTATCATACTTCATCTCTAATTCGAACTCGAAACGTAGCCTATTTTCAAGTCTCAATTGACTTGTCTGCTTCCAAAAATATAGAAATTAACCCTAGACTAATTAATTAGGTAATAATTTTTCATTTATCTTTTTATACGAGATTTTCAACTTTTCATTTTTTCGTGTTTGTATTATGGACGAAAGCACGAGCTTGAAAAATTAAGAAAAGCTGTGTTGGTTAACATTGAAGATACCAAACTCGAGCTTCATGGATTCTTGGTGTTTTTTTTCCGGTGAACGTACGCTGAGAAAATGTTCGTTTGTTGTCAGTACATGATTCCGGAAAAGGTTTTTTCGGAAAATGGTGAGTTAGAGCTAGGGGCAGGAGATGTTCCAGAAAATTAAAAGAAGTTGAATTCCTTGAAATGATACGCCGAAGTAAAACATGAAAGAAGCTTGAAAAAATTAGTTTTCTTCAGCCGGTATCTTCTATCTTCGTTCTTTCTTTGTCAGCTGCAAGTTCATAAAAGACGCATGTTTTTTGTGGACAAATTCATACAGATAATACTAAATGTAAATGTCTTGGGATCTTCCTTCGGAAATTTCAATTTTACATATCAATAGATTTAGAATAGAAAAACGTTCCGAAAATAGGAGCAAATTCTAGAAAAGTAGCATTTTATAAAAACCTCTAAGAGCACGAAGGTAAAAGCTGCTAAAATCTAGTAAGAATATTATCCTGCTCATTTAAGCCACGGCCACCAACTTCCCTAAGAAGCAATAGTTACTCAAGTACAAGCTTTGGGAGGCCAGTAGCTCGAAGCTGAGCTCCTGCTAAAATTCAAGTCGTCCGAAAACTTTGCGAAATTCCGTTAAAAATTGCCTAAAATAAAGAAGTTAGCACTCCCTTTCAAGAGTAACTTCCGAGAATGACAGAAGAGTAAGTAATTCATTAGGACGAAAAGAAGAAATAAAACTGCTCCCGCAAGACGAGTCTTGACAAGAAATTTAGCTAACCTGTCGACAAGTTCTGGCCAAACTTTTAATTCGGGACCCGCTCCTTAATTGTCTCTTACATAATTTCATAAGTTCCGAGGCAGGCTTCACTAGAACTGAACTGCCCCAAGTCTGCGTGGAATTGAATTCTACGCTGCGGTTTGAAGAGATATAAAGACATCAGTTTTGGAATACTTTCGTATCAGAATTATCTCAATTACATAGTTCGATTTGTTACTCGCCGTTCTGATTAGTACATTATGGCTTGGGTAGATCTTTCTGGTGAGTTTAGGTACGTTTCATTTAAATCTACCCCTCACTTTGTTTGTATACTTAAATTTAAAAGCACTTTTAAAACAAATTTGAATTATTTTGAACCCGTTCAGGATAGGCTAATACTTAAATGCATAATTCAATTTTATAGTGCAGTTAATTTAATTTCAGAAAAAAACGTATCATATCTCATGTTATAAGCTCTTTCACAACATGAACAGAACTCCACATGACGAAGGAAATTCGTTTATATAAAACTGAGCATATATATAGCCGTGAACACATTCCAGGTTTCCTAGAGAAAACTCAAGTCCGGGAAGAGACCACTTCCACCTAGAACTCAACATGCCGATCATAAATACTTTCCCACAAAAACTGAACATGAGGAGGTGATACTTTTCTACGAAACTCAACGCGATCGAGGAATAGAAATCGTACCGGCAGACCTCGACTTAAGGGGAGAAATCAAAAGGTGAATGGTCGGCGGCTCACTGCCGTTTCCTATTGTTCATAATTGGGAACTGATAAGCGGCTGCTGATAACAGATAGCTAGCAAATGATTGTAAATAACTGACGGCTGATGATTGCTGATTAATGAACGAAAATTTACGAACCACGACTGATAGCAGATGGCTGACGAATGCGAGCTTGCGACTGATATTGATGACAGGGACCTGATGGCTGAAAACCGACGGCTTAGCAGTGATAACTAATCGATGACTGGTAACTGTGGGCTGAGCAGGAGTTATTCGTAACGGCCAGTTCACAGCTGATGGCCGAGATCCATTCAGAAATTGATAGGGCGAGCAACTGCCAGAATCAAGCGGAACATTATCAGGTCTCCTAGTTCTATTCAAACAATGCAGCAAATTAAAGGTCCGGGAAAATTCATCACGAAGGGCAACTTATACACAGACTTAAGCGAGGATTGGGCAGTAAATATTGACTCCCATATTTACATCTACAAATGCTGGCAGCAATGCGCCTGTGGTGCGCAAGATCGAGTGCCCTGAGAGCGGGCATGGGCTCTTAAGGCCCCAAAATTGAAGCAGCAAATGCAGTTTTGAGCTCAAGGAAATGACAACATTTAGACAACACTGTGAATTCATAAATAAAGTTATTCATGTGTATTTCACATTAGCGTTTGTACCTGCGTATAGTATTAAAAATATTTGACGAGCTGCCCTATTTGTCCGTGATTTTATAAGGTGGCTGTCTTTCCTTCTATTTCATAGGGAGAGTGGTTTGTCCGTTATTTCACAAGCTGGAAGACGAGTCAGCCATTTTAAAATTGACTCTTGACTCAGGGGTTCCACCAGGCTTGTGGAATTTCATACAGTCAAAGAAGCAGAATTCGACTTGAAACTATACCCTATGAATTTTCAACGCCGTGCACGGCAGCATCGCGCTAACGTAATGAAAAAGGAGGAAACAGTGGCGTGAAAATACGAAAAAAACAGAGTCAAGGCTTAAGGCAGTAAAACGTTTGGGCAGTTTCAACGCAGATGAAATTGTGATAATAAAATGGAGGGACGGGAATCAATGAAGAGTTAAACGAACAGCGCTATAGAAGTCTTTGAAGCCATTGATTAGAAGGAAGACTAAGAAGCAGGCGTGATGAGGATTATTTTGAGGCGGATTAGGGGCCGAGCCCTCTAATGAGGGCCATTATTGCGCCATGAGGGAAATGCGAGGGACTTTCTAGGAAATATTGCTAAGTATTACAAAATCGGACGAAAAATAGAAGAAGAAGGAACGTACTACGTCATAGTAAAAGAATGTGAGGCAGAACGATGGAATTCGTGTCATTTTCGTTCGGATGAGGGTACATGTATAATTATTTAGAATCATTTTTGTTATTGAAGAATATTGATTACACTGAATACGTCATCAGTTACATTAAATTGAGCCAAAGTAAATGGCAATATCACCTCTAATCTACTCTTCGTAACAATTCTTTAGAACTATTTGCATCAGGATCATTTAAGAACACGCTCACGACTGTACGAGCAGAACGTTTTGCTCTAGATACACAGTTTCGCATTCACAAATTCGGGAACTAAACATCCATGTCGCACATTACAACTTTATTCTAAAATAGCGTTCGCCCAGTGAATAATGGAAGTTTTCTATTTTTTTTAAGGTCCATTTCGTACGAGAATTATTGACATGATTTCAAACCCAAGTTCATCGTGATATTATTCAGATCTATTGTATAGGAATTACAATCGCTCCTAATCTAACCGCTACAAAACTCAATCGATATTTCAGATGTAATGTCTTCTTTCATGACTCCCCCATAAACTTCGTCAGCTATCTTTATATATATATATATATATATATATATATATAGTCGCTCAAAAGAATTATCGTGAGGGTAGGCTGGATACGCGTCACGTTATTGTTGCTCATTGCACCAGCTCTCTCTCTTGAAAAAGTCTCTTGCTAAAAAGTGACTTAGGCTGTCACAACTGAAAGATCAACGCTTGGTTGAAGTTCCAATATTCCTCATGGTCAATTAAATTCAGCAAAATACCAAGTAAAAATGTCTACATGAATAGTTTTTCGGTCTTGTGGAGCACTACGGAAAATTTGGGGTTAGACAAAAAATAGGAGTTTAGAAAGCAATTATCAGGGGTCTAAGCGTATAAGTCATCGAATGATCGAATACCGAATCGATGTAAGTTAAATGATAGTAAAATTTGAAAACTTGTTTTATTACAGCGCAGACAAACCTGTCGGAAATTGAATTAGAGAACCTAATTAGTCCCTCAAGGTCAAAGTTTAAGAAAAAGCAGGAAGATAATAAAAACAAAAAACCTGACATTTTTGTTGCACCGTAGAATGAACTCTTTCGTTAGCGCAACGCGCTAAGGGAAAAGAGCGATCTTTTAATTTGGATTTGTAACTTTTTCAAGAAAAGCAAAACCTCTAAGCAGGCGCAGAAAATATTGAAGCCCAATCTGCTGTAAGCTCCGTCCCAACCAGCCGCACAAAATGGATGAGATCCGTTGAAGGTGTTTGTGTATTGCAGGCATGAATAATTGGCGGCGGCTTGCAGCTGTCACGAAGAGGCACCTTCGCAGAACAAGATCCTTGCATTCATTCTGGATGATCGAAAAGTCGAGGTGGATGTCAAAGCACTAAATACCCTCCACCAGGCTCAAGCTTTTTTCAATAATATTCTACGATATCTCCTTCGGCTCAGCTGAAGACTCGTTCAATAATTTTGCCCAAACTACAGAGCGAACTTAGGTCTCTGTTAAATATTGAATGATCAAAGTGAACAATGCCGAGCACTGAATGTCAGATGATAAGACGTTGCAGAAGGTTTTTCTTTTCCCGTGCATGTCCAAAATGCTTTGCGGCTTAGACGGAATTCTTGAGTGCGAGGCAAGTTCTTCAAGTCCGGAGAGAATAATTTGCTGCATCGGAACATTTGTATTGTCAAAAAGAAAGAAGTCGAATGTTGCAAAAATGGAAAATGGATAAAATGTTCGCCACCAAGTGCCATTTTAGATGACCTCAGAAAATAAAATAAAATGAAGTTTCATTCAGCTCTCTTGTTATAGTTTTTTTTGTTATTTACTAACTACGAACTAGCACTACAGGCTGACTGACACGTAGACGACCCAATTAGTTCTAAAAATATCCCAAAAATACGAAATCATATATACTTGAAATTGTTTTTATTTATGTGTAGCTCACCAATACATATGTAAAGAGTTGCTTTTATTTCAGTAGTCTTTCATTGCTTGTTTGATCTTGCTACATTTTTCCTCATAAACTCGACACTCCAGGTGTATCATGAGGGTATAAATTAAATGAATGGAGCATTTATTGCTGTTATTTTCATCTCATGTTACCTGTAATGAGTCTGTCTCAGTCTACGGTAGCCAAAATTCATCACATAAAATACACGTCCATGCACTCTGCCTTCTATCGAGTATTAAAATCTGGAACCACTGCCTAAAATCAAGTTATGGAAGGGAGAAAATTTTGCCAAATGACTTCATTCATCAGGAAGTTGGAACAACTTGCATCATAATTTCCTGGCGAAGTTCAGCACCCGAAGGCGTGGAAGGTCGCAAAACATTTCAATGGAATTATAACACAAGTTAAAATGCTGCCTTCCGCCCCAGAGCTGTTTGCCCGACACTTGGAATATTTGGCGCCCTCCGAAGAATAAAAAAGTTTAATTTAGTTGAATTCTATTCTGAAATACGTCTAAAATGAATTTGCTTACACTATACCTAAAATTGAAGACTTTTTCCGCAATAAAGCATGAGAACTCAAATTCGTACCTAACATTATATATATTTTAAAGCTCATTATGCATGCATGTACGAGGCTTCTTTCGACCATCATGCGCATTTGGAACGGAAATACCCTATCAGCTCATGCGTTAATGATATTAGTCTAGATTGTTATGCTGCTGGGGGAACATATTTTTCGATAAATAAATATCTTAATTGATAGGAGAACTCAGAATGTGCTCAACGAGTGTTGATAAAAGAAATCCTAAAAATTCTGTTGAAAAACGGTGAAGAGAAGATACCATGGATTGCAGAAATTTTGCACAGATGTGAATGAAATTACAAAATTTCATACAACAAGAAGAGATTCGGTATCCGTCAATTGAACTTCATGAATAAAATTATGCTTATTTCACAAATTTGAGGCGTCTGAATAATGTGTAACACAATGTACACAATTTTCCAAGCCTAATTTTTAACCTAACTATGCAACCCCTGTTCGAGGGAGAATTCTAAACCGATAATACGGCGCTTCTTCTTCGAATGCAGAGTTGCAGGACTCGATAACCTGGACACCAGCTCCTAGATAACCTGGACACCAGCTCCTCTATAACCTGGACACCAGCTTCTCTATAACCTGGACACCAGCTCCTCTATAACCTGGACACCAGCTCCTCGATAACCTGGACACCAGCTCCTCGATAACCTGGACAGCAGCTCCTCGATAACCTGGACACCAGCTCCTCGATAACCTGGACGCCAGTTCCTCGATATACCTGCTTGTTATGGTGACGAGTGTGTGCTTTGCACTGCATGCTGCCCTTGCATGATCGCTTTAGGTCAAGCTTTAGGAGTGCAGGGATATTTTATGAGGGTGCCCGTGTGAACAAGGCATTAGTCATCACACTTATAATTGGGCTCCTGACATCGGACTACAGAGTTTCAGAGTTTGTATCGACAGATCTTACTTCGCAGTAGTTGAAATATAAAGCTTATCCTTACTGGTAATTATTCCATGTCTTCATCAGGATTAGGTTAGCCCATATGAGAACAAAATGTGGAGAGTGTTACTTTTAATTAAGAAATGCATAAAAAAGGAATTAATATCTTACATAAGTTTCCCATATTTGCTTGAAAACTTTCGCATGGTGTAGCTAAACTCAGCCAGGAAGATGAGCAACGAAAAGTGGGTGATCATGTCTGACGTTGGTCCATCTTTCAAATAATAGTTCCATTATGAATTAGAGTGATTGCCAGTGTCACATTGTAAAGAGTGTGAAAAAAAATCTAAACTTTGAACATCGAATATTTGTAAAATATCAATTTTATGTAGAATTGGGCTCACTTATACTTTTTACAAAATAGTACACTTTATGACCTGTTCTAAGCGTTTTAGCGTAGTCTGATCCGCTTTGATGGAATGGTGCTCTAAAAAAGGACCATGTTTTACTAAATTGTCCAGTGTAAAGCCCTTCTGCTTCATTTTCTTCTTACACAGCAATTTTACATAAAAGCAAGAGAGTATCACTCATGTTCAACGATAGTTTTTCAATAAAAATTTCTATCTTGAAAAATAACTTGTTGAAGATCTTTCCGTTCTGCTTCTTTTCAATTGAAACTCAAGTGACTGCATTATAAGTTCTCAAGATAATTTTTCGCATCTCTCTTTCTCATTTTTCTCATTTTTTCACCAGTGAGATCACGCAGGATTGTTCATTAGAATGTTAATAAACACTCAAGAGGATTAGATGACAGTCCTGTCATCGTATCAAGGTTCTCATATATAATTCATATCTATAATATGAATGGGATCCAAATTCAGCCAGTGTGGTTTCAAGGAAGCTGGGTTATAAAATTTGTAATACTTTTTGACCCACCCGGTAAGTGACACGTGCTCTAAGTACGTACAATCTCAAGTGTCTCTTAAACGTCCTAGTGGCCAATTCAAATAGTCATTAGCTAATTGGCTGGAGCTCTATCACTTGCGTTAACAAAAAATACGGCTGCTCTTTGTTTACATAGAAAACGGCTGTCGTAGGCGTACGAGTACATGCTGTATATTGAAGTAGGAAAGTTATCACTCTTCTCTACATCAGTGCAGCTAAATAAACACAACCTTTTACTTCGTTCATACGAAACGGTGGAACTGTCGAACTATAAACGCTAAATCATTTTACGTAATAACTTGAAGATTTGCGCGAATGGGTTTTTCTTAATGAAACAAGGTACAATTGTACAATCTATGTTGCTACGTTTTTTATCTTGTTCATGTTTTACGTTATATATCAGCGTGAAGCAATTGACCATTAGCCACATACTTTCGTAAGTTCGAAGCGTTTAATTTAAAATGCTAGAGACTATGTCAGCAAATCACTCTGCATCTTGTATGTTGTAACTTGATACGAGGTGCAACGGTTTTGATACTGCGCTGTTGTTAAGTAATTCAGTATTTAGAGGGAGCCGATAGTGGCCGGCGGACCTCTAACTTGTGTTTTGCGGCCCCATTCCATGCGATATTAAACAAGTGTACGCGTCACGTCCACCCAATTCAAATGAGTGCACTTGGTGAAGTCGCAACGCAGGCATACAATGACCAGAAAAGTGTATCATTCTCGTATGTTACTTAGCGTGAGCAATACCAAGGGGAAAATTGTTTAAATCTCAAAATTGATTATCAAGGCTGAAGGCTGATCTTATATACGGGGCCTACCCGCCAGGGTTGTCAAAAAAGATGATTAATGATATCCTCTGTGTCGAAATTAAACTAACGATGAGGATTAATTCTCATCGTTAGTTTAATTTTCTGCTGATCTTTAGCCCGTTGATGTCTAATTTACTTTTGCAAGGATCGAAATATTTTTCTCAGTAATGCTCGTGTAGTTTAAAGAAGAATTTTTAGATCAGAAAGCCAGGAGTTAAATTTCGAGAGCGCAATTTTTCCTACCGCCCCAACATCATAAATATCATAATTATTCATAAACATCATAATAAGTCATTACGAAAACCTGAATCACACCTTGGCGCTGGGTATCAGTTCACCGTTCTTAGTTATTTGATCGTCGATCAATCTGAGGTCCTTACTTGCTGAAGGCCCATTAATTTCGTTTGACCGATGACTGTCATTGGCAGTCAGACCTACTAAATCTACCGAGAACCCAGTCGCACCATGAAATATTTTTTATCCCGATTCATGATAAATTCACCTTAAAATAAATTCCGCGTGAAGATTTAAGCTTTTCGATTTTTTGAAAGTTTTATGCGTTGCGTCGCTTTTTAAAATGTGTATGTAGTGGCTAAAAACTCCTGTAATCTCTGGTTAGTTCATGCTTTCTCCAGTTAATGGTATCTATTCAAAATTTTTAATGAAAACTTGCAATGGTCAAAATGAATTGTGTTTTTAGAAAAAATACGTAAGCTTGGAAAGTATTTCCGTGTAGAAAACATGACAAACTTGTCTTTTTCCCTCCACCAAACCCTGCAAATAGTAGAAAATATGAAAGCAATATTTGAAATGTAAGTATTTTTAAGAGATTGACTTTATATGATACAAAGAGCTGAGCGTAATAACGATATTAGTTAATCAAAAGAACATTGATTGCAAATGAGAAATAGGACAACTTAAATATTTTCTTTCACGTTATGACGTAGATGCAGAAGGGTTAGCAAAAAATTATCGTTTCAACATATAATAAATTTTGGATTGATTAGCGGATTGTACTTTGCCCATTTTTATTGTGAAAATTCTTCTATCCTGGGCACTGGGAAAGATTGCAAAAATTTAATTGACTTTGCTACCACAGTTTGAGAGTACAAAAATATATGGCATCACTTTTTGAGGAAAAGTCGATGCCTGCCAAAGCTTTAGTCGAGTTTAGTTCATTCGATCCCACACTGGCGTCAGCGTGCTATCCCCGACGCGGTATGAGAGCTTCATGACCCACATATGGTTACCGTAATTGCATTTATTGATAACAAGCAAACTTTTGTTGCACTTGTTATTTGATATTTACCCGCAAATTTAATAGATTTTTCTGCTAAATGGCAATCGTTCTTGAAATTTAGCGTTCTGCTCAATCTACGCGTAGCAGAAAATAACTTTCGACTCTGAACTACAAAAAAGAAGCTAAAATCTGCCATGAAGCTAAGGAGTATTGCGCTTTTAGAAAGATGGACTTGTTCTTAGCAAACCATCCAGTACATAAATATATCATCGAGGGAATTCCAAGTTACAACTTCTTTATAGAGAAAGTGATGTTATCTATCCGAATTATCAGGCTTCATAGGGACAGTAAGACAAAGCAATGCTAATTCTAGAGCAAGTTGAAAAGGCGCTTCATCGACTCAGCACTAAACGCAAGAGCACATTAACAAAAATGGCAGCATACATATATGAAGTCACAAAACGTACAGTACGGACTACTCGTATAGTACAGAATTCGAAACATTTCTGCACATTTGCACATTAACGCCATACGTTTCAGTCGAGACGGACTGGATACAGACACTGCGATATCAATTATGGCGCCCGGGCTTCTAAGAGAATGCCAAGAGCGTCAAGAGAAAGTAATATCCAGGCAGGCTAGAAAATTGTGCGGTGAATCAAGGAATTGCGGTGAACTCGAGTAGATAAATTCTGGTGGGAACAAATAATTCACGGGGAAGAATCGCAGCCGCCGATGCTGAGGCCCGGCCAATTTCAGAGATAGACATCGATCGAAAATTATGCAAGTTTTGCGGACCATACGTCTCCATTGCATCGACATTTAATGTTTGCAGAGTAATAAGTGTGATGCATGTGGCGCGCTGGCGGCTGTGGCAACTGCACAGTGTTCCGAACTGCGAGCAGAGGGAGTGTGGTGCGCAGAACTGCGAGTAGAGGAAGTGTGGTGCGCAGAACTGCGAGTAGAGGGAGTGTGGTGCGTTGAACTGCGAGTAGAGGGAGTGTGGTGCGTAGAAATGCGTGTAGAGGGAGTGTGTTGTATAGAACTGTGGGTAAAGGGAGTATGGTGTGTAGAGCTGCAGGTAGAGTGAGTGTGATGTGTAGAACTGTGGGTAGAGGAAGTGTGGTGTTTAGAAATGCAGGTAAAGTTTATAACGCGCGTGTATAGACCAGAAGGTGCGCTCAGTTCACGCGCCTGGGAAAATGTTGATCTCTGCTATTAAATATAGCAGTGCGATGACGTTCATTAAATTTTTAATTGCCACTAAAATAAATGGCTTAGTCTTACGAAAAAAATTGCTTTTGATTGTGTGATAAAGTGAATCCGCCACCCAGAATGTCACGAAACTTTCCAGTTGAAGTTTGAAGCAGTCATCATATTTCATAGGAAGGGCGGCTTGGAATATCTATCACTCTTTTCTAAAAGTTTGCACCGCAATTGAAGCAGAGCACTGGACAGCAAAACCCGCAATGCACGAGCACCATAATGGGAGGAGGCGTTATTAACTCTTTCTCGTACGGAATCCTTCGTATCTGCGGGTTAGGTTAGGTTTTCTTGTACTGAAGCCTTCATATCTGCAGGTTAGGTTAGGTTAGGTTAGGTTTTCTTGTACTGAAGCCTTCATATCTGCAGGATAGGTTCACTTCGTAGAGCAAACTATTCATGCATTGTCTGTCACAGAGGCAAAAGGGCTTTTATTGTTATGGAAAATGAGCGCGAAGATATTATGAGTCATTTCAAATTCATACATACAGACAAGTTTTTCTACAATTGGAAGAGTGATTTTATATATGGATCAATTACTACATTCTATGTAGGATATTGGTAACTTCTTCATCACCTGTCACCACAAATAAATGACTCAAATTTCATCACCACGTGACACACCGCCGACTAGTCCCATTTAAAGTACTACTTTCATTATCAAAATTTTACAGTATTGAGTTTTTCACCTGTGTTGAATATAAATATACATTAATTACCGTCACTTTCTCGTTATTGTTTTCATCATTGTTCCCTTTTTGGTTTTCACTGTTTTCGATATCTATATTATATTACTACTTCATGACAGAGTATCGTCGTATGATTATAATTATGAGGCTGAATCATATGTAAAGTAATGGCTATTTCTACATGCGTAGGAGATACACTATCCTCATATCACCTTCCTGCATTTGTTCCGGCACGGTAATGTACTTTTATTTTCGTACTGGCAACGCCCGCACATGGCTGCGAAGAAAATGTTCGGCTTCTCAAAAAAGGAAGTAGTCACTACTCGCAGCAACCCGTCGTCTGGCCTGAGCCAAAAGTCGTCACCAAAGTCGTCACCGCTCGCAGCACCCCGTCGTCTGGCCAGAGCCAAATGTCGTCACCGAAGTCGTCACCGCTCGCAGCACCCTATCGTCTGGCCTGAGCCAAAAGTCGTCACCGAAGTCGTCACCGCTCGCAGCACTTCGTCGTCTCGCCTGAGCCAAAAGTCGTCGCCGAAGTCGTCACCGCTCGCAGCACCTCGTCGTCTCGCCTGAGCCAAAAGTCGTCACCGAAGTCGTCACCGCTCGCAGCACCCCGTCGTCTGGCCTGAGCAGGAGACCACGAAGCGCTTGAAACAAAAGGCCAAATTTGTCTCAACCCTTAAATCGACTAAAAACACCACACGGTGCCTCTTCATAAGAGGGCAGCGAGGTTTTCGTCACAAGGTAAATGCACTCGTGTTGCGTGTACACAAGTGATCGTGGCTAGTTTTAAGTAGAAAGCTAAATACAGCATTTCAAATTAATAATTTCATCAGGAAAAGGTTAATCTGCTGGCACCAAATTATAGTGGTAAGGAGGTTGGGAAGCGACTCAAGAAAAACTGATGGCCAGTGTTTAAACATACTGCTACTCTCATTGCATGAAGTCAAGCATAGCCATGGAGTATGGCACTCGTTTAGACGGCAACTTTTGTCTCATTCTCGCTAGTTTCAGGGATCATGAATTACAGGAATCATAGAGCATAGTCCGTACTACGACCGTGGATGACGTCTGATACAATATCTTTAGACCTCAAAAACCGCATTTCTGTACGCTGTTCTTCGATAGGTGCAGTCATATGAGTACCTTTTCTGCCCGAGATTCTCGGCCGAATCGTGGTTAATGAATGCCGTGGATACTCCTGGTCTTGCATCAATCTAAGTGTACGCATGGTAACTTTTCAAATACAGTTAGTTTTCGTTTGTTCATGTCAAAGTAGAAATTTTCCTTTACTCTTTGATGCACTGTATATAATTCACATCGTTACTATTTTTAAAAGTGACAGGAACTCCAAACAAAACATGTACGTCGAAGAACGTTTCAGCGAAAATGAAGTTCAAGTGATAATTTTGTGTAATATCGTTCACATTTGACCTCGCAATATGCACTTTAATCTCCACTAATATGCATCTTATTCTTATTTCTCAGTAACTGACAATATACTAACGACTCCCTTTAATGGAGAATATTTTACTCATACAGAATTTTCAGAACACATTATGATGTAAACATATAGGATTCAATGCTCAACTAGAAACAAGAGATGTTTGCTCTTGAACCTTCTAATATTCTCACAGGCTTTCGTGCGTGACTTTATGGATCATTAGACTCGTGAACATTTTTTGATTTAAATCATGAAGTTTGCCAATTTCTCTGATGAACAATTGTCTCTTTAAATTTGAATATTCAAGGATTGGTCACCCACCAAACGAGTCACGACGCCACTGGTGTGAGAGAGAGGGCGGAAAAGAGAGAGATGAAAGGATTAAGTTTCCAATAGAATCTTTGTGTTTTAACAGGTGAACTAAAGAGACCGATGCTATGAAGCGCCCGTGTTTTTTTGACAATAGTGAAACGCTTTACAAATATTGAAACTCGGGAACCTAAATGGCAGAGGTCGAACAATAACAAAACGATATGTTCAAAGAAAACACGGGAGCGCCGTCGCACTCGACATGCACTTCGAACGTTCCGCAGATTTAACGCACGCACAAAAATGTTCCCGAAGAATATCAGGTCGGAAGATTGAACGGGGCTTAAAATGGGGAAAATATTGAGCTTTTGGCCGAGGAATTTCTACTACTTTTTGGTCATGTTTCGCGTTGAAATTTGATGCTATTTTTCGTCCAGGAATTTCTTCTGATACCTTACCTTTGATACCTGTGAGAAGTTTGGGCCTTCACGCCTGAGCCACACTGAGATGCCGCCGCTGATGACCAAGAAAGAAAAATTATAAGCTCTGAAATTAAATTTAGTCCCAGTAGAACTTTCAGACGACGGGATTAAATAAATCTTGTGGCCGAAGCATCCGAAGATATTAATTAGTATTGGAAAATTTATCTGCGTTAGGAAGAATGAGCTCACTGGATTGTTGAGTATATATTAACCACACTGAACAAATGGCAAACTTAGATTTCTTCCACATGAATAGATAATCAATTCACAAGTCTACCCAAAGAATTGAATGCTTGCAGAATTCTGATAGAAGGCTTATTGGTTCTTAAAATTCAACCAGTTAAGCTATTTTCAATGCCTTTCAATGGCGTTCTCTGAAACAAGACGACGTTCTCAAGCATGTTGGAACTAACACACCTGCGTCACCTCACCAGCACGCACAATTTACATGGCACAGATGTTCGGCTGAATTCCTCACACTCTCACTTCCCCTAAATTCGGCATACAAGCATGCCATCAATGTTGATTTTATATGATCGAGCACGAAGGTCATATCATGGCGGACTATGCCGGGTTCAATTTTTATTTAAGGAAAGTTATTTAGTAATTATTTATGGATATAGAGTGGACGTCAAGATCCGTTCAATCATTCAAGTATTTAGATTACATCCAAAAGGATATCTGAACGTCATTGGGTTCCGAGATCATCGGCTGATTCACTAATGCCACTCAGCAAAGTTAGTTCACTCAAGCTGTTACTTGGCATTCTTCAAAGTGTGATCATTCCGTCATTAATAATCATATTTTGGAATTTTAATTTATTTTGCGTTTCGTTTCCAACATGTTTTCTCAAGTTTTATACGGTTGATGATTCCGAGAGCTTAAGATTCTCTTTCTTCTGTCTGTGTTTCTGCCCCGTATGCACGATTCAGAGCCTGCAGTCTCTAATCATGCGAAGTTGGTAAAAAACATTTTAAAGTAGAAAATTTCAAAAATTTTGCAGCATAGCACAGAATAACAACTTCATTCATGCTTAGAACTGAGCCTTTAGAATTATTAAAACTTCATATTTCACTGTGATTAATCATATTAGATCTAAATTTCACCGCATTCGATAATGTTTCATAAACTGGCCGGGCAAAAAATTAGTCACCTATTTATTCGCGTTCCGGGCTGTACTAGAAGGTGAAGGTTCTGTCATGTTCTGGGGCTGTTTCACTTACGGTAAAGTGGGTCCTTCAGTTAAGGTATCGGCCAGACTGAACCAGCATGGCTACGTTGAGCTGCCATATAATTGAGTTTTGCAATTTGAGAAAAATATCTGAATGGGGAAAGGCCTGCTACTTTGCTTATCTTTCAGGATGAAAATTGCCAGGTGCTTCGGGCTAAAATTATCATTAGTTGGCCTGACAGCCATTTAAGATATGGTAGGTATTTAGATTGGCCAGCTAAGTCCCCAAACATGAACTCAATACAAAATTTATGGGACCACCTAGAATGACAAGTTAGAGTGAAGTCGAGAAGAACGCCCACTATACGCACTCCGAGATCGACTGATGGAAGAGTGGCTCAAAATCGACCCAGTGTACATTAGGACACTTGTAGACTCAATGCCAGACAGAGGTGCCGCCATTATTCGTGCTCGTGGAGGCCCTACGCCATTATGGTGGCAGGTGGTGAATTTTTTTGCCCGGAAAGCGTATTATTAGCACTGGCACCAAGGCGGGACGTCCTCAACCAATGACTTACTTGCTTGGATTTACTTGGAGATGTTTCGGCCGTCACGCCGAGGCCACA
>VOMN01084367.1:0-12008 GCA_014899125.1 Orchestia grillus
GGGAGTGAACATTGCTGGGAGTGAACATTGCTGGGAGTGAACATTAGTGCGATTGAACATTGCTGTGTGTACTGAAAGTCTTGGGAAAATATTTTACTGAGGCCTCCCTCCATAACGCCCCCGATATTTTTGATCAACACCTACGCTAATACACGAGTTACCGTCGACGCTCCGGGAAATTCTTCCATCAAGTTTTATTTTTGCTTTTTATGCCTAATTCTTGCATCTTATGTACGGCCTTATTAGGCTCTTTTGGTATTCCATTTCTTCGTCCGCTTTCCCCCTCCAATTGCCCCGCCCTATTGATCAAAGCTTCGCCGAGTCCTAAAGAAAAAAGCAGTCGCTGGGCAACGGCCGAACCGACGGTCAGGGTTCTGTGAGGAGCGAACTCCCGAAAGGACCTTCGTTGTGGCTGCATTGGAGAGTATCATTTGTCGAGTAGAGACTTCATGGCCGATGTTACTTCAGTGATGCTTCTGAGAAATGTTGCGTAGGGCAGCACTGAAAGACTAATCCTTAAACAACGCATAATCCTAAATAATATTTCGCTGAAATGTTTTGAAATATCAGTCTCACAAGTGCAACAGCTCAAGAGCAATCGGAAAAGAAAAAAGAAAAACAGCCTAGCAATGGGAAATGGCAGTATCAATTGCCGTTTTCAGAACCTTAGTGGCGAATCACAGATATAAATTTTTTACAATAGCAGTACTGCACTTGAGTCGTTCGACTTCAGGTAAAGTTAAAGATGTCGTTTTCTTCAATTCAGGAATTCAATCTATCTAGGAATTTAGGGGTACAGGTTCCCGTTAATTTTAACGTTCCCAAATATTAAAGGTATAGCATCTCTGAAATTTTGTGTTATATATTTCCCCATTATAGAGGTTCTACGTCCCCTAAATTTAGCTTTTTTTGCTTGCCTCATTTTAAGCACCGTTATTCTATTGCAATTTAGCGTCACCGCGGACACCGACACACAGTCACGTGTCACGACACGGCTGCAAGAGGCGCCGCTTCTTACAGCTGTCAAAGAAGCACGTCACTCACACACACAATCGAGCCAAATTTCATGACAGCGCGTCACCGAAAAGCTTGCTGCAATTACGCTGCTGGCTGTAAACTGGATACGATAGAAATCCTAGTCAAGACTGTGACCGAACAGCTGAGGTGTTAATTATCATCATGCTGTGAAAACTTGGCCTGGTTAAATAGCAAATTGAATTAGCTTAAAACAAATTTTCACGATCATCTCTCTGTCGGGACAATTTTGCTTCTGGATGTTCAGCTTGATTGTCTTTTAAGTGATCAGGAACTGCACGCCAGTGTATTTGTCATTTTGATTTGTATTTATTACTTCAATTTATTTCAATTTGTGTGTATAATGAAAGCATTTCTTGTCATTTGTCCAGATCACGCAGCTGAAGATAGACTACAATCCATTTGCCAAGGGCTTCAGAGACACCGGAGCTGGCAAGCGGGAAAAGAAGTGAGTACATTTTTAATCGAGTTACAAGCGAAGAAATTTGTAGCACAGCCTCATTATGTATTGAAATTTTCAAACATTAAACGATGGCTTATTACGACCAAATTACTGATTCAATGATCGTGTCTCTGTGATGTCTGATGTCACAGTGTGCACAGTCCGAAATGGAAAGATTAACTTCTTTAGCGTTGTATTTATGAAAATTTCCTATTTTGAAATTTTGGATATAAATTTTATTTTTAAAATACAAATGTAGTTATATTTTTATCTAGATTGAGTGATTTTGTGTATATAAGTTTACGGACAAGTGAGCCAGTAGGAGCTTTGAAGTGAAACTTGCATTAAGGACGCGCGGTAATTTCTATTTGATGAAGCGGTATAATTTCAGATTTCTCACACAATGTATTAGGTGTCCGCCATGCTTCAAGCTATAAATGCAAGTTTACGGTCTCTAAGAATTTTTGAAGATCACCTTCATTTTTGTGGGTGCGTTCGCCACCATTCCATGAGGTTTCCTAATAAGATAGAACGCTCTTTGAGCATGTGTAGGTACTCAGCGACACTCAAGTGAGTAAAGGTCAATATTTGCTGTAGACCTGGTAGCAGGGAGTGCATCCATCAGAGCTGCCGTACCCTGCAAGGGGGTCGCACGATCTACACTCTGCCGACAGTGTCACAAAGGCGCTCTCAAGTGCTAAGTCTACTGGCTGATGGAATTGCTTCTTTCATATAAGCTAGGCTCAATCGTTTCTTAAGTGAATGTCAACAGCGGAGCGCAACGTCGTGCTGGAATATTTCCTCAGGATGTTTGCTTCTCCACCAGCCAGTATTCAGAGATGCCCGCAGACGCCGAGAGAACCGCTTAACAGATGAATACAGACCAAAATGTGGCTTAACTTTCAGTTAAATCAACAATATTGGGGTTGATATGACTCATTTTTAGGTCACCAGGGCTGAGTCGCACGCTAATGCTGATTGTCTGTGTTGCGCCACACATTGCATGGATAGATGGGCTCGTCTGAGCGATGCGCACATTTTACGAACTTCGTTAGTTTCTCATTACCTTTTAAATTTTAAATTTGATAAACGTGCCGATGAATCTCCTGAACCATCTTTGACAATAATCTTCTCTCGAAACTTCAGTTTCTCTCATCTCTCCAGCACGCGGATTTGTGCTAGCCGCCCATCGAATGGCAACATGGATATGAAAGTGGATCACCAGATAGCGCTTCCCAACATCCGGGGCTTCGACAATCTGGGGCCCATGGATTCCTCTGAGAAAGATGAAGAGGAGGAAGAAGAGGATGAGAGAGTGGACGTGGTGGGCAATGAGGAGGATAATCACAACGATGGATCGTCGCACGGTCAGTTAATTCATTAGTTTTCTAGAAGTACATGAGTGTTGAGCCAGATGTCTAACATGTGTTTTAGCAAATTCTTCATGTTTGATCAGGATAAGGTAAGTGCTTTGGATTTACGCGTGGTATATATAACGTACGTTTTTACGCTCGAAATTAACTAGCTCAGAGCTTCTTTTAAACTATGGTTAAATAAGAAAATTGATCTTCTTTAATTAAATTTGGTAAAAAAATCTCGAACCTAAATAAATTTTCGAACTCATAAACACAATTACGAGTAGAGGCGATCGAAACTTCAAAAGTGTTGAGGGTTGTAGGTGTTATCCAGGTGTAGCAGTCACAATGTTCGTGTGAGGTATGAAGTGTGATGCGTGTCACTGCTAACTCACAATGTTAAGCCATGCAGTTTTGAGATGACATTTCGGCTTACTAACTTAGTTTTAATGCACGTTTTTGTTCATTACTTTTTCAGTTTGTGGCACTTTCAGGAAATTTTCTTAAAGCATTGAAAGATAGGTGAAGGAATGACTATTCCTCTTGTTGAGAATTCGAACACCGGTTCGCTTATGAAGTTTCAGTGTAAGTAGCATGTGAATATTGCTCCGAATAGAATTTTGATCGCAAGGATATTTCTACTGCTACTCAGGTTAGGATAGAATTGATGTTTCCTAGTTGTTTTATCTAATTCTCACGTGATATTCGTTCTTCTGTTTCAGAACTGATGGACTCTGATGTTTCCGTTGAAGAAACAAACAACAACGCATTAGAGGACAGTGTTCGGGAAACTATGAAGAGAAAAAGTAATTTAGATTCACCTGATATGGACGAAGTATCAAATCTCGCTGCTTTGAAAAAAGTTGCTAGCGAGAAGGAATCGGCAGGTTCGAACATATCTGACCCTATTCCTAATATCACGGTTGGTCCTCCTTTCCAACCACCTCACCTTCTACCTTATTTGTATCCCCACGGTCTGTACCCTGGCATGCCAGCACTGGCAGGGCTCCCCGGTCTAATGCTCCATGGAGCATCAGCAGCTTCTGGTCTTAATCCTTCCACTTTACCATTTTTGGGATCCTCTCCCAGCTCTGGTCCTCCTCACGTCGGATCGTCCCCGCTATCCCCATCATCATCTCTTCCTGTAGCTCACAATCTACTTCTCGCGCACAATCTCCTAGCGAATCATCACCTATTGGGGTCTCACGCGTATCGAGGGTTAGCTGGACTGGCTGGCTCCAACACTACTTTACCTAATTCCAGTACACCGTCTAGTACGGTTGCTGACAGACTAAATTCCAGTTCCTTAAGTGCAGCATCACCTGCAACTACCACCTCCCCGTCAGCTCCCCTACCAATTCTACCAGAGCGGCTTAAGCCGCCTCGATTCACACCATATCTACCTACTTCTTCTACTTCTTCTTTATCAGCCGCTTTATCGTCGTCCTTGTCTTCATCACTATCATCATCTTTAACATCATCACTGCCGTCATCAGCGTTATCTTCCGTCTCATCTCTGTCATCATCATTATTTGGAGATTCTCAACTAAGTGGTTCTTCCGCCTTTTCGGCCGTGAGCCCAAAGGCATCATCTCGATTGGAAGAAGTGGTGCGCCGCTCCGTGGCTTCCCATGGGCATTCCCATGCGGCGAGCATCGCTTCTGATCTAAAATCCATCGAAAAAATGGTCAATGGACTCGACAGGCGTCCTGAGATTCCCAATTCACTCAAGATCTCCGAAAAGTGAAGTCACGCCCCCTGGATTTCCCATTTGAATTTTGGCCCGCAAAGCTTTAGTCGTCTTCTCACAGTAGGATATTCTGACGTCAACGCTGGAACGGACGAGCTTTAGCTTGTGACAGTCATTGCAATACATCTAAGCACGCTCTGATTTCATATTCCTTTTCATCTAGAAACTCGCTCATCGTGGAAATAATTTTGAACGTGAAAACGGAGTTTTACCTCCTCATTAGCCTGGAACTCTGTCGACTTTACTGCCTTTTGTTAAGTAAATTCAAAAATTAATATTCTTTCAAAAGAATCTCTCGACAACGCAGTCTTTTGACCTCCGCCTGTCGAGGCACTTCAGAGTTCCTTCATGTGTTGCTGAACTGTAATTGCTCCTCGGTTGACGAATGCGTCTCTCCATCAAAGAGAAACTTGACTTTCTTAGTTTGTCGAAAGGTGGAGAACTGTATTGCCGTATTTGAAATTATTAAGTTTTATTTCCTGCATATGAGAATTTTTATTTATACTTTAGGTTGTTATTTTGATCTACTTAGACTACATATGCTCTCCTATAAATGAGACCATGCAATACGTTGTAACTAATCACGTGTGCGTGTAATAATACGAAAAGCACAGTATCAGTTACATTTGTACAGATTGTACAGAAAGTTTGGCGCCTTCCAATGCTTTTTTCACCTGTTTGAGTTCTTGTAAGTACTATTATATTTTACTTATTTTTATTAATTTAAAATTCCCGCTTTTAGGTCAACTTTGCCTTGTTTTGCGGCTCACCAAAGACACGTGGTAGGCAGGCGTAGGGACGAATATCTTCGACTCGATAGGATAGAGCGGCCACCGAATACTATCATTTGTATACATCCATATACTACATAATATCGTCACTAATAAGCGCTACTTAATGAATGTTTTTAGTTAGCTATGATATGAAACTTTGGTGTCTTCAATATATTGGCAAGCTTTAGAGAAGTAGTCATACTGAAGTCTTATATGTTGTCATAGCCTCCATGGAAGCTCTCGGCAGTAGTGGACTAACTTCCTCAGCTATCAGGCTATCAGGGGAATATTTATTTACATAACGCATTTCTTTAGCGCTCACTGTGAATTTTCAATTAGTTTCCACATTTTTTGAAATACTTTTCACGGACTTCTCTCCACGGAAGAGACCGGTTAATCAGTCGGTGAACTTTTCTATGTGATCTCCGTAGTTTCATCGGGTTCCGCCGAATCAGATCGTGTTTCTTACACAGAACTGGCCTTCACTTTAGCATTCATTATTTGATATTACTTCAAGAAGCATAGTTTTTGGCAGTGTACCTATCCATTTAAATTGCGTTATTCAGTAGCCAGTAAAGTATTGTTGCTTGAGCATCTAATTTTGCTGCTTTCTCACAGAGCAAAAAATTGACGAAAATGCTAACGTTTCCAACAGATGCGAACATGTCTTCAGTTCGCACATGAAAAAATGAAAAGGATTTAGTATTCTCTTTATTTTCGTGAGTACTAAATGCTAAGAACACCTAGCAATTCCAACTTGCTTTGTTAATTACTGACAACTAGCAAAAAATTAAAATAGAATTTTTACTATGGCCGGCCGAAACTTGATCTGACACTTGATTTTATGTATATATTGGAATCGTTATCATTTCAATGCATTCGATGTATGAACTTTGGATCCACGCAGTAAATCAGAATTAAAACTGAAGATGTTTATAAACTCGTTATTTCACTTATAATAAAGTTACCATCTTGAATGCAACGTGAGAGATAAAACTCACAAATGCACAAGCAAAAAATGTTCATGTCGTTGATATCATTTGTGAGAAAATCCAAAAGGCACTGCAAGTCACCTATGGAAAAAAAGCAGTTCGTGGTTAATGTTTTATAATTTGATGAATTATTTCATGTGCTTTGGGTTGTGCGTTATTTCCAGGAGTGTTTCCGGCCTCGCCTGGTGGGCTGCAAGTTACAGCAAAGAGCTGCAGGAGCGTTCCGGAAAATAAATTAGCGAACTTCCCTAGCAATTAGCTGACAATGAAATATTAGAACCGAAAGTGAAATATGTATGTTGCAATATACCAGCAAAACTCAGAGTCGAGGTTTGGAAGACGAGATAAATCTGCCTTTGACCTGGGTACAAAACCGGCAAGCTCTGCTGCCTGGAGCCCGTTCTAGAGTTCAGCCCAATATGGACGATCATGATTAGTGTCGAGAATGCTGCAGCGTACAAACGGAGATAAGAAAGCTCTTATGTACATAAAATAAGACAGCTGTAAATATTGGCCCATCTATTGACTGCGCAATGCATCTGCACAGGAGATACCATAAAATGCTGTTGTTCGTGCAAGACTAATGTTGTACGTATTTATTTTGCTCCTAATTTAAATGAGAAGCCAACTTTCTGTATTGATTACTGTTACTTAAAAATTCGCCTACATTTTTTCACTATGACGTAATAAGTTGGTGCTGTACCTGCCCGTAATGCTAAACTTAAGCCTTGCTTCTCATTAATGTTTGTCATCCCCTTCTCTTCGTTGGCTGTTCAAGTAGTTGAAAAATTTGCATTGATTTCTGAAGCAAACCGGTGTCCTCTTTTCCACTGCTTTTCAAAAGCGATGCTCGGGCCTTTCTTGGCTTTATTTCTGAGGAATTGTGTTTTAAAACAATATACGCTGAGGCATAATACTGGAAAAAATTTCGGGAGTTTGTGGGTAATTATGACGCGACCACCCCGATTTTTATCCATTATGGTGATCGTCCCACTAGCTTGAATTGAATGTTTAACAAATAACACCTGGCTTGAGCATATTTTCATTTGTTCTTAGCTGAACTTAACTTCTGCTTACCACAAATTTCTTACAAATGTTCAAACACGTAATGCTAAAAAAAGCTTACAGATGCATTCAGTTTGGCGACAAGCATTTGCTGTGTGCGGCAGCTCGTTTGAATAGAGGATTTATTAGCGATGTCGGTGATGTTGTTCTGATTGATGAACATTCACTCAATTATTCCGTTATCAACAGTCAGGCCGGCAGGCAGACGCAATCGTTCCCGTGATGTAGTACCAGTAGACGGCGCTTTCAGATTTTTTTAATATTTATGGGCAATGAGTAGTTGTTATGATGTGGTCTACCTCTCTATACACATGTCCATAATATTCTGGTGCTCTTTAGTCATAAACAAACTGAGACATGAATGTTCATATTGTTTCAGTGGTGAAACTATGTCGTTTTGGAAGTCTACGTTTTTGCGTTGGGTAATTTTGAAATTTTTTTTGCAAAATTTGGAACTCAAACTAGGTTTGATAAAACGTGTTCTTATTTCAAAATTTTCATAGTGGCATGAGATTTTTTAAATTTAAAAATTAGTTTCCTTATCTGATAAACTGACAGTGACATTTCAGAACTTGTCCTCGGTAGAAAATTTAATAAAACTTACTCTATATTCGTATCCAAATTTGTAAAATTTCATTGTCTAATTTATTCGATTACGGAACATCTTAAACTGAGGTATGAAAATTTCTTGTTGATTTTAGCTTGGTGTGCAAGATGCTATTTTTTGTTAATTCGTATGATTTGTATATATCGCGAAGCAGCTGCTGCTGTCAGCCTACGTGCTACCGAAATATACTCTTTTCTAAAATACATCTGGGTTTTAATTTTTATCCTTTTACTGTCTCCCTCCAAGCACCCGAAATTCTTGGTTAAGATGAAACCAGTTGATTTACCCCAACTTAAAAAAAATGACAACGCATTCTTCAAAAGCAATTTAAAAATATGTACGTAGCTGCGCATCTTGTTAAAATACACTGCTTAAAAGATACCTGCTCTACAGTACGCAGCCATCTGTCTAAGATGTTATCTTCAAGTAGATACATGCTAATAACATACGTATGGAATAATTTAAGTTGATTTTGAAACACATTTGAAATTGGCCAGGAATTCTCATAAAGCCTACGGATATTGCTCCCACATAGTCAACTGATCCGCGAGCGGAGTGGTTTGAAATTCATTTGAGCCTTTAGTGGAAGAGCATAAGAAAGATAGCCCAATAACGATCTTAAATTTAAAGGACGCAATGAAATCGTTAATTAACATTCTTTTAATTTCAGTGTAGCTTCTCATGAAAGGAATATGATGCTGAGATAACGGAAACATGCTGTGCCGGCATGGTAATCGCAGCCTATTGCTCGTACACGTGAATGGTCGCTACATCTAGATGTCTCTGCAGGTGGGGTCGTGGAGATTCCCTTTATAATATATCATATTGTGAAAAGGGATATCCAATTTACAAGTATGTACACATTCAAGCAAAATATTTTCGGATAAATGTGAATAAACAAAACTGAATTCTTTCGAACGCTGAACGAAAGAAACTCTCACATTGGATTGGCTTAGCGCAACTGTTTTACTTGAACTACAGTATTTCCCCGTAAGTTAAGGGGCACCGCCTGCCTCATTTCTACAGCTGCAGACCACCAAAGACGCCTGCTGCGGCGCCTTTGCTCCACTGGCTGGGTAGTGACTTTGTTCTAGTGACTTTGACAGTAGCTTTGCTCGAGAGACTAGGTAGTGACTTTGTTCTAGTGACTTTGACAGTAACTTTGCTCGAGAGACTAGGTAGTGACTTTCCTACAAGTACAGTTGTAGCTTCTTCTAGTTTTCAGCTAGGCAGCATCATTTTTTAGTAATTTCACGAGCCAATTCGAATCGTTTTGACGGGAAAAATGAACGAAATTTTTGAATAACTTCAGCACCAGGGTTTGTGTGTTCTCTCCGTGAATCCGTCCTTGTAAACTAGACGAAGTCAAACTACAATGAGTCAAAAGAGTACCTTTCAATTTTCTGGGAACACATTAGTTAAAGAAATTATTATGCGCCGGGGTATCAGAGTAAATAAAATTCTGAACAAAAAAGTTAAAAATATTAAACTGACAACTAAAGATAAATCATCAGGTAGGCAAGATAAGTTTTCGAAAATGGTGCAAAGAACGTTTTCTTAATGCACAAATTCTGCCCTGTCATGCAATCTTTGATTTGAAATGGTGCTAGATTATTTTCCGTTCTAGCTGAAAAAATTGTGAAAGAGTGAGAGACTCGATAAGGATATAGGAAGTATTCGAAGTGTAAAAGTTAAGCAATAAAGTATGTTAAAAATTAAGTATGTTCCGTGCCGCCCATTATCAAGAAGTGGCAGGGTCAAAGCAGTCGTCAACAAGTCAATGATGGTTGTTCTAGGAAAAATAACTCTTCGAGCGTTCGCTAAAATAACGAGAATAGTGAGAAAGATCCGTGAATAACCATAAGACCGTTGGTGCCGGGAATTCTGTCAATCGGAGTGAACGTCATTCTGTAGACCAGCGTTTCTCGACCGATTAACCCTTACGTAACCCTTTTGTTTTATAACAAAATAGGGAAGATATGATGGTGTCTATACTTCAATATTGCAATAACCACGAATATATTGCGCGTGTTTAGTAATACTACTTATGTGAACTTAAACAAAGATTAAAAAGTGTATTAGCTTATCTCACTTGCTCTTCCGAAATCTAAAGGCCTCGGGGAACCCTAGTTGCGAAACACTTCTGTACAGTAGACTGTGATCAACATTCTTTGAAGGTTAGGATTCCGCAGACTATGACCGAGAAAGTCTCTCTTTGTGTAAAAGCACACATCTGCGCTCGTAAACACTTTGTCGGAGGAATGTTAACCAAAGGAGAAAATTATTTCGATGAACTTCTGTAGGCAAATGAGACGAAAGCGGAACTGTTCGGCAGCAGCTACAACTACATGGCCTGGCGGGAATTATACTCCATTTACCAGTCAGAGAATACCATTCTAACGGTGATGCATGGTAAAGTCAGCGTCATAATTTGGAATTTCTTTCATCGACTGGCACAGGAGATCTTCACCTCATGACTGAAATGATAGACTGACGGAAATAAAGCAATTTTTTCGAAATTTGTCTGTGAACTCCACCTGAAGACTCAGCGTGGAAACACGACAAGAACCCTAACTACACGTTGCAGCGATTGTCTGAAAAGTTCATCAGGCATAAGGTCACAGTTCCCGTTTGACCTAACCAGTTTCCAGACTTGAATTTTAAGGGAAATATACGGAAAATTTGAAAAATAAAGTAGGAAAGAGACAACATCCAAATCTTGAAGATCCACAGCGAATACTCATCAAAGAATGTTCATCTTGCTTCATTATACAACAGGCGTGTAAATGCTGTTCGTTCTGGCCAACAAAAGGACAGGCTACCAACGGCTAAGAAAATTTTCGTTCACTGTTACGAACACTTTTTGCCCACTTGCGAAAACTATAGATGCTATTTCTGAATTAACGTTAGTTCTTTAAGTTTTTAGTGTATTTCATTCAAAATTCACACGAGCTTCATAGGATCAACAAATATGTTTTATTTTGATGTAATAAATTTCTGAAAATTTTGTTTTCCTAAGTTTACAAAAGCTTTCTACAGCTGTGCGTACTCGTAGGTGTCCTGATGCGTCTGCGTGGAACCAACAAAACGAGTGAAAGAGAAATTAAACATTTGTTCAGCGGCCTACTTCCATAAATTCTTACAAATGTCGATTTTACTGTCGCATATTTATGAATGGTTCGAGTTAAGTGAATCAGATTTCGGACAAATACTTTCTTTGCTCTATGAATGCAAAGTAACAGTGATACCCAATGTGTAAAATGTGTTTGTACGGATTCCAGTTTTACACTATATGGATTGCCAACATAAAAGCTTGACCGTTTAATAATATTACGTGGCTGACCATGTTTATTGAACAAGCTATGAGGTGAAATGATCAATAAACCATTTGGTGAGGGTTCGGACTACGCACTATTCCGATGGCTATTTGTCAGCTCAATTTTTTGGTTCCAAGAACATATTTTATTTCCTTATTGATAGCGCAAGTTCATTTATTGATTCTCTGCAAAATAGTGCTGAAAAGAAAGCCTTGAGCGCTGCTGATCTGTTTTCAGGTGAATCATATACAACTTTCCTTTCCCTGCAATGCACTATGTTTTGACAAAATTCTATAGCTTCAAGCGAAGCCGTCATAGTGGACGTACTGGTGAGTGTTGAGTTACGAGTTTCAATACTTATCACGATGTACACGCGTACGGATGTTACATTCAAAGGCAGCTTTACAAAAGTTTTATGAAGCCTGTCATTTACAACCGGCGTGACGAGTGCAAGTCGACAATTTTTCTATCTTTGTGTTAGTTGTGACCACTTGTGCGGCCTGTGATAGGCATCGCACATGCCTCGTGAAGCTCGTTCGAAAACTTGTTTGGGAATTAATAATACCTCGCATGTCTCAAAACAAATGCGCTCTGGTATTCTCTATGCTAGAAAATTTTATATCAGATAATAGTCTCGTAAATAAAACGGAAAAAACTCAAGCATTGCTAGTA
>VOMN01084369.1:0-22961 GCA_014899125.1 Orchestia grillus
GATCAGATCAGCTAGAATGGGCGAAATTAGGTCAGTTATGGATTTAATACTTTAACGGTAAACGTTTTAATTCCGCTTGATTTGTTTTTTAATGTATTAATACAGTTAATTACCTCACTATTAGATACAGGTGTTAAAAAGAAAGGCTTGTGATGAAGAAAGATTCGTGTGAAAACACGAGCCCCACCAACGCATACCACGCTGCATCACAGCACAAGCCTCACCAACAACAGCAGGTTGACACCGCTGGAATCTCGAGCCTCCACTAGCACAGAGAAGCTGCATTTGTCGCAGGTTGAGTGGACTACCAGCGCCACGGTGCCGCTGTTCACAGAGTCCGACAGGTGAAGTTGGACGGTGATGTCGTCGCCATGGTTCGAAGATGGGGAGTCGTGCGGTTTCAAGCCTCGGTGGTCGACGACCAAAACCTGCTTCACCTCCCGGTACAGCGATGACACCTCATCCATCAGAGACCCAGCATCTGGCGGAGAAGGAAAGTCCTGAAGTCTTCGAAATCGAAGATACGGAATGGGTACGTTCGCGGAAATGTTTGTAACTCCGTGTCAATAAGAAAATTTACTGACCCCTTGAAAGACAACAAAATCGTTCATAAAGTGGAATCCCATATATTTGTTAATTTTGAATTATCTTCCAGCTGAGTCTAATGACATGCATATCACCGTTATTTTTACGTTCCAATGAAACAATTTTTTACATGCCCCTTTGTGCCCTAAAGCAGCGTTTGATAGGATGTAAAAAAGCAAATATATCTCAATACCAAAACGAGAACCTAACCATGCATTTCCCCACGATCTAAATTCAACGAGAAGAGACGTGCCGTGATGAAGACAAGATGGACCCGTCAAACTCGTAAGAATTCTGCAAAGCGCATCTTTCACATAAATAAAGAATTTGTAGTAAGTCTTCGATATAAATTCTAAATTGTACGCCACAAATAGCGCAATGAGGAAACAGGTCTAGAGCTCGACTTGTTTTTGCCAACCTCATGTCAAATCGAAATTTTCTGCACCTTTTACTTTTCAACGCAGAATTTAAATCAAAAAAATTTTCGCTTCATTTGATATCCCACTCATTCTAACAATCACTAATTTCAATACCGCCACAGTGAAAAAGGGAACCTAAGTCCACGTGACTATAATCCTAGGCCCTCTGTGCTCTGCAGCCATCTACAAGAAGTGTTACTGCTCATTCTGCACCGAGTAGCTAGCCCTACCACAGAGGAGCGCTATTTCGTCATGCAACATGGCGGACAGGCGCAAGCAGCACGACCGACATTGTTTTATATACTGTAACTATATCTCCGAATGGCGCATTCTACAGTGCAGTCAAGTCCTCAAAATAAGCAGAAAAGCAATATTTTTAAAGAATATCTCTGTATTTATTTTCATGTTTGGGGATTCTCTTCAACATGAGACGACAGATACTCACAAGTGTTGTATTTAATTTTATATACGATACATGTTTGTTCATTACCATTCAAGGGTACCGATAACTTTTAAGTTTTCCTGATATTCCCGCACAGAATTTAAAAGTGAAGTCTATACTTGTACTTCAGGCGAGGTAAAACTAGAGCTATTGAATAGTAACACACCTCGTAATCTCTGCACGAAGTCTTTCACGCTTTTAACGTGAACAACACAAACTCCACGGAAAAGTTTAGATTGCAGAATCATGGGTCTTTCTTCCTAGAAATATCTATATCATAGAGAAGCCCTAAAGTCGGCTGCCAGTCACCTTTCAAGTGCAAATCTTTTACTTTACTGGAAAGAATCTAGACCTGGAGAGATAAAATATAATGATAAAGGCCTAAGCCATGCTGCGATATCCGGTACGATGCTCTCTCAACAATATAGGTAGGCATTCTGCAAGACGTAGCAAATTCTTTAAATGAATCTCACATAAAAGTTCAGGTCGGGAAGAATGCTTAAAAATAATTTGATGGACTCAAAAACCAATGATTTTACAAAACGTGACTAAAATACTATTTAAAAGTAGCCGAGCATTTGCTAAGAAACCCAAAAGTTAATGTAATCAGCGCAAGACCTAGGTAGAAAACTGTTTGCCACCCCTATTTTATCTTGCACGTTTCTTTATTCTTTTATGAACAGCAATTACTTTACCAACGAATTTTACAAAGTTAAATGTCCTTGAAGCATATCAAATGTAGTTTTAAAATGCTAAACTGATTATTCACTCTCACAATCGGACGAGTAAAAAGAGAATGCAGAATACAGGTCTTGGTAGAGTTGCAGGATAGAGGAGGTGGTCGAGGTGGTTCAGACGACACACGTACAAATAAAGAAGCGTCTAAGCAATGAAGTAAGAACGTCATAAGTGAAAGCCCTTAGGGGCAATTTGAGGGATAAATATCAAAAATCATAGAAAGGATAGGCGACAAGAAGAATTGAGCGAAATACTTGATAGAATTTCTTCTACAAATCAAAATTACGTGAGGCCACAAAATCGCTCGTAAATTTTCGATGTGACTATAAAGAGGGGAAGCCTACCCCGAAGGTCCCGTCTCGAGGGGTCTGAGCTACAGGGTTCAGTTATATCAGTTTCGTGGTGATGCCCTGGCCGAATACAAAAAAATTGACTCTGAATTGTTGTGATATTTGGGAGAGATAATAATATTAGTCTTCGGCTGTTAAATCGACGAACACTCCTTGATTCGTCTTAAAAGCATCAAAGCATGATTTTGAATAAATTTTAGTTCCTGTAAATTCTCTTCCGGGATTTCGCAGGGCTGTAAGCCGAACACAAGTTTTACAAGTCACGGATGGATCAGGAGTAATCTCATGATCCGCAGAACAGGAAACAATGGCGACCGGGACCTTATAAAAAATTGAATACTTGATACGACGATTAGAACCTTCAATTTTTGCGAAAAGACAAAACCAAAGTACGCTCGTTTCTTGGACCAAAAGATTTCGTTTTTAAGGCTAGTAAAACCATCAAATTCATCCTCTTGGATCTGAAAAAGAAGACGGAAGTTGAGAAGAGAAGACGACGAGAAGCATTATTGGACGACGGCCAAGCGGCCGCTTGAGAGAGCCTTGGATGTCTATTCCACGACCTTCCATAACGCACGGCAGTTCCCATTCCAAAAGTAATAAATTATGGCTCAAATGAGACGTTTGAATCTCCTTTTTGCTACGAAATTATTCCAGTGGCATGTTCTGCCTTTACTTGTTTTCGGAAAGAATTCGAAGTATCGCGTGTCCCAGTGGAGACCAATGGGCTAAACGACGGAACACATTTGTCCTGTACTTTTAAAATGCGATTGCAAGAACTTAATAAGAGCAGTCAAATTTGTATGAAACCACACAGCATGCCACTGATTTTAGAGGAAACAAGGTTGGTTTCGATGTTTATGCGTTTCCAACTGCGCAATCGCACTTGAAGTCTATTTAAAAGTACGGAACAAACATTTCTATCAGCGAAAATTGTATTCGAAAAAAATTATGTTTAGTTTCCCTTCAACAAGCGTTTGATTGCAATGCTTCGTCAGTAGTTCGGCTGCATGCTAAAAAACGTACGGTTGCATTTAAACTAAAAGCGTCAAGATTTGATTTATATGTGGGGTCTGTGTTATGACACGTGCTACACACGTGTGGTAGTCACTAACACTAAAAGCAATTTTGACTTTGGTTTATCATATCGAACGGGACCATTTACTGAGCCGGAAGTCTTCAGTTGCTCATTGAGTTCGTACTCACTCCCAGAGTCCACAAAAAATATGGTAAATGTTGATATATTTTGCCTCAACGAAATAAGTGGATGAAGATAGTGTCTCATCAACGGAAGAAATTTCAACAAGTATCCAAATCTAACATTGATTGTAAAAAGTACTCTGCAGATAATAAACATTCAAATGTGTTACTTTTTCGTTACCAACATCCAATACCCAGTTCTGAAGTGATAACGGACTTGAGTAGACGATAAACTTATTCACAACCTGCATAGTAATACCTAGATGTTTTAGAATCGCTTTAGAAGCACGTATAGCCAGTGTATATACTGGAACAGTCTTCGATATATGCCGTACTTTTTGTGCTCAATTTGATTTTTTTTCAAAAATTTTAGCGTCAGGTATTCGAAATATTAACTCTGGCATCAAAAGTCGGACACGTGAAATAATTCCCGTCCTCATAATAACTGTTTCGACCTATCTGCGTAGTAGGAGGACGCGTATGTTCAATAGAAATTATACACGGTTACTAAAAGTGAATGAACCAACTTCATTAAGCAGGATTTTAATGAATATTAGAAATAGAAAACTCAATCCGTTTTTAAAGTTTTCTACTCACTGTAAATTTTTATTCCCTGTTTCCAAGTGCTCCATGCGGCCACCACCCGCACCAACATGATAAGAAAATTCCTGACAGACGCGTATCAGGATATCACAATCCGCTCAGTTGTTCGCCGATGTCATTCGATGTGGCGTGGAACATAAATGTGATATTTTCACATATCCATACAAAAAAAAACGCACGAGGTGAGGTCGGGTGACATCGCCGGCGAAACACAACTAACAAAGTTCGTTAGACAACCATCTGACCAGTCTATCGACGGGGCACATTTTCATTCGAAAAAATCGCAGGCGCAACATGTTGTTAAACATTGAAGTCATGCGAACCTGTTTGCAAAGAAGTGAAAGGCCAGTTTTGGAGCAAAGTAGGCTCGCCCTGTAACAGTGGTCCCTTCAAAACCGGAACTATACATCCTTTCCTGATACACATCACAGAAGACGTTCATCTCAGAGAAATCGTTTTCATACTTAAGTGTTTCATGTTTGAGCTCTGTTCCCAAAATACGCACATTGTGACGATTGGATGTGCTGCTCAAGGGAAAAGTCGCTTCATCAGTAAAAATTGAAAGTGAAATGAAGGCTTCGTCTGCCATCATCTCCATCATAGGTACACACAATTCCATCAGATTTCACTTCTCGTCCTCGTTAAGCACCGGAACGAGGCGCTGTCTTTTTAGGATACGCCAGATAGTGAACTGAGGGCAGGCAAGTTCATGTCTAACTGAATTCGTAGTCTTCGCCAAGCTCCCCTCAAACGCAGCAGCCAAGCTATAATTTAATTCTTGTCCTCCAAAACTCAGGATTATCTAGGTACAACTGTTTCCTTAATTAACATAAACACCCACTCTCTTGAAACTACCGAAACCCTGCCGAATGCTCTTAGGAGAGGGCGGATAAATATCGAGTCGTTTTCGAGAAGCGAACTCGAGAGCGCAGAATGTCTTTAGCTGAGGACTCCCAATCCCGAGGGTACACGACAGCTTAACGTTGGCGGAGGATCAACGCGACTGCAGTGCCCTCGTGGTAGCCATTCAAAACTTAAAACAGTCTTCTTTAAAAATGATGTTGTTGATTGATGTTGTTGTTGATCTAAAATGATTCATTCCTTGATGATGCTTGAGAACTGAAGCAATGCATCTCTACGTGTCGGCTGGGCGTAATGAGAGCTGATTTGGTAACTTCAGATTTATTTGTACGTTTGTTATGCAGTAGAACAAATATATATTGTATAAAAGGCTCTCCATTCCTTTCTCCGCAAGTATGCAAATGTCGTAGAGTTAGGGAAACGAAAACCATTGATATTGAAAAAGTGCATAAAATAATCTTATTTTGTAAGAGCACTTGACTTTTATGTTTTGTAGATGAACTAGAGGAGAGAGAAATGTTAAATATTTTAACATCAAACATTGCTGTAAGAATTCAATATCTCACCGTGTGAAACAAATTTCAACGCACAAATCCTTTCTTTGCCACACTTTAAAGAGCAGCAGCACGAGGGGTTGACTACAGCGTATCGAAAATGTTTACGTTAGGACGATAGAGTTTAGGGGGCTTGGAAACCAGTATCGAGGGCGAAATAAAAGAATATTAGTTCTAAAACGAATCAATTATTAGAACTTCCAGCTGCGAAAAAAATGGTGGCAATATGAGTGGGTGCACAAACATCAAGAACCCTATTGAAAAACACATAGGCCACCCATGGGTTGAAAAATGTCAGACCACCGAGCGTTTGATATTCAAGCTCTAACATTTTGAACTCCAATAGAGGGAGCCTTGAGAGATGGTATTTTAACTGCGGCCGGTAAGTCAGGACAAGCTAAATCGAGATTGCATAAGCCATGATGTTATCACGAGATACGGCGTTGTTACAGGGCTGGGTCAATAGCATGTATAAGGTTTAGAGGATTAGTGCGTTGGACGGTGCCTTTGTGCCAATATCGTTGTTCCAATTTCAGTATCTAAACTTATAATAAGTACATTTTGGATGAAAGAAAATGACCAAAATTTGTGAATTCGAATGGAATTTTACAAATGCATTGCCACAAAAATTTCTGCCTTAATATTGAATATTATTCGACAGATACAATTGACATTACAGGAACTGCTGAATAATACTGTCTCATCTCACCAAATGCAGTAATAAGACTCCTCAAGCGCTCTTCAACATTATACCCATTATAAACACATAAATATCACCTCTTTTTTCAATCCATGAACAGGACTTTCACTTTAAGCTCATGAACACTGGCTCTTCTTTGAGCTCAAAACATTACACCTTTCATGCCTCATCTTCCATGTCATACAGATTACCACGACTCTGAACTCATAAAAAATTACCTCTATTTTGAACTCATGAACATTATCTCATGTTTGATCTCATGTGCAGAACCCATCTTTAGGCCCACGAATGTTCCCTTCTTATTGAACTCGTGAAAATTATCCATCCAACTAGCTTGTCAATATGATAATTATACCCTTGAATGTTAATTGATACTCACTCAGGCACTGACATTTCTGAAGGAGTCTCATCATTTCTCGCTGCCAGAACGCCAAGGGTTCAGCCGCACTCGGGTTCTTTAATCCGTACACTAAGCTGCAAAGCTAACGAGCTTTACCCTTACTTCACTCGCTAATCTCGTGCAAACGAGCCTGTTTTTCGGAATTTTGCCACGTGTTTCCGTGTTCTAAGTCAACACACTTTTGCAAATGTAACAAATTCATTCTCACGCTAATCATCACTCCTGTAATTCCCTGATGAGGACACTGCAGTATTTAGCAGTACATTTCTTTCAGTCATCAAGGCATTGAAGATATTGTTTTCTATCTAAAATAATATTTCTCGTTCGTTGAGAATATTATTTTTCTTCTGTAAATATTATTTTGCTTCCGCACCAATGTTGGCACTCGTCTGCTTAAATGGGAGTTGCTTGCTATATACAGTATGCATCATTAATTCAAAAAAGAATGGGATAGTGTACATCACACGATCCTTCTATCCAAATTATATCACTAAGGAATTATTGAAATTCCTCATCACTCATTTACTTCTTATCTCTCAAATCGTAAACAAATCGTTGCAATCAGAGACGCTGAATGTGACTCAAGGCTCAGTATTGGGACTGTTTTTAATTTTCATAAATGATATAGTAAACTGCACCTCCTATTTCAATTTTATACTTTTTTGGACGACAGTGCGCTTTCACGAAAAACCTCCCCAAATAATATTGAAGAATCAACTGACCAAATAAATCAGGAACTAAGAAAAGTCTTCATGTGGTTGAAAGCTGATAAAATCTGCGTCAGTGTAACTAAAACGAAACATTCTTTTCTCATCCTGAAAAAAATTCAGCTCTCGCAAATAACGATGGGAAATAGCATAACAGAGCAAACTTATCGCTCATAGTTTCTGGAAATAATCCTTGACAAACATTTGACTTTAAGTGAACATACGTCATACATTTGTAAAAAACTTTCGAAATTGATTGGTGTACTCTGTAAAGTAAGGAATACATTGCCAACTGATTCCTCAAAAATCCTATACCATTCACTTATTCATCCGTTTCTTCAATGTGGAATAGATGTATGGTAAGGTACCGATAAAAACAAAATGAAAAGTTTTTTATCCACGTAAAATACATAAGAGCTATCGCACAGCAGGACCACAACGAGAGAGCTAAAAACTTTTTAAATGCATTGTAATTCTGAAATTGTCCAATTTTTATAAATTTTCGCTCGGAAATTTCATATTTAAAACCATTATAACATGCAATGACCTAAATCTACATGAAAGAATTTCTGCCTAATTCTGTCCCCATGATTTTCAAACAATTTAAGCAGTTTATTACTACAAGAGTTACATGAATTAAAAACCATACTCAAGTAAGAGTTTGTGATCAGTTCATACTTGGAGAAAATTGATCAAATCATACTATGGAATAAGTGCGAATTCAAATTCTACGGCAAAAATAGTAGCGATTCATATTGTACACTAGAAAAAGCAACTATTTAGATGAGCGAAATTTAAATTATTTATTGGCTTTAGGAACAATTCAAATTCCAATCATAAATTATGAAGAGTAACGATTTAGATTTTGCTCTCAGAAAAAACTTCCCGTCCCAGTCTTGACATGAACATCACTTTAAAGTTATTATACAGGTTTTAAGCCATACAACAATTAATTATACTGCATTTAAATCAATGCAAGGTTAAACAATGTTTTAAAGCCCTGAAGGTAGCAGAATATCTTTGAGCGCTATAAAAATTAATTAGACTGTATTTAAATTAATACAAGCTTAAACTTTGTTTCATATGACCTGATGGAACTGGAATAACACTCCAAAACTCATTTCATTCAGACGTTGATGATGTTTACTTCACCTGTGAGTAGAGTGCAATTTCTTATTTTCCTTTCCTGTTTTGATCATCCAGCAATCCTTTCACTTCGTGTAATAAGAGCACCATCATTAGTGGTAAATAACTCTGGAGAAATGTTTTCAATAACGAGCTACCCTCGTTGGTGAACATTTTTTCTCTGACGGAGAGCGACATAAACAAGATGAGTGCCGAGCGTAAGGGTCAAAGCACAGCAAATTTACCCCAATTTTGGCGTCCCTTTTGAACGGTCACAAAACACGATATACAGAAATAATAATAGGGATAATTAGTCGATTCCTTGGGAATCTCACTCGCGTGGTAAAAAGAAGAATCAATGGAAAATGGAAAATCTTTCGTTTCAAACTTTTCGGCATACAAACATCCCAATTTTCAGTACTGGAATAAGAAAAGAGTAAAATAATCTGTGAGTGAAAGACAAATTAATATGCTTTCGTTTCTGTATCATAAAACCAAATTTGTTTATAATTAAACACATTCTAACCCACAAAAAATTTTATCACTACCTTAAGTAATCAGAATTACTTATGAGTAATCATAACGATTTTTGTTTCAGTCGGGCTTATGGAAAAATGGGGATTGGGCCTAAAATTTGGAGTTCTTGTTCATTATTCCCACTAAAGAATTTTGAAAAATTATTACTGGGTGGCTGAAATTTCTACAATGATTCCCGATATTTGATCGAGACGGGAAGGCGAATGGGCATCCAGTCTTATGGCGATAGCAGAACGTTGGATGTGTCTGATGAAACTGATCGAGTTTCGAACGACGGAATCACACTCTCAGAAACGCTCTTTCTCTCCACCGGCATTATTTAAAGTCTTTTCTGTTCTAAAAGATTAAATTTTACAACTGTTTCTATCATACACTAAATTATAAACTCGATGCAGATTTAGCATCTTCACTAGCTACTTTTTAAAAAAACGAATAATAATTCTTAAGACAATAGAATGATGTTTCATTTCCTATAAGTAACAGAAAATTTGTTTATACGTAATTCTGATACGAGGTCTGTGCTCCCAACCTGACATTAAAATGTGCCACTAACGTCTCACTCGATTATATTCTTTAAGATGATGAAAATTACATCAATTACTGAGGCCTGAATTTAACGACTACCTGAATCGGCCTTAAAAAATCAGTTTTCGCATTAAATGCAAGGACTTCCAAATAAAACGATGGACGTCCAAACTTTGAGAATGGGTTCTCAAGGCTCACCGCAATTTTTTAGCCCATTTAGAAAAGCACTTTTTAGCTCAATTGTGAAAAATTTATACGTACGAGCATACGTGAAATACTTGTTTTGACTTCTGTATCGTGTGGTTGAAGAGGTGGTGCTTTTAGAGGGAAATTAAGGTTCGTAGAGTCGAATTTTTGCCTGACCCTCCACTGACTGAAAAATGTAAAACTTCATTAGTAGTGGTTTTGGAATCATTTTCCTTTTTAATCACAGTCATTCAGAGTTTCAACACAGGTCATAATTAACATTTTGATTAAAGAGGAATAAACGAGCAGCCTTTGAGAAGCCTTGACGGCTAACCTATGAGAGGCCTTGACGGCCAACCTTTGAGAGGCCTTGACGGCCAACCTTTGAGAGGCCTTGACGGCCAATCTTTGAGAAGCCTNAGAGGCCTTGACGGCCAACCTATGAGAGGCCTTGACGGCCAACCTATGAGTGGTCTGGAGGGCCGCTTCGATGCATTTGGTCTCACAGGCTTTGTGTAAAATTTAAAGTAACTTTTCTTGCGTTTGACCAAAACTTACAATAGAGTATTTGCTGCTAACAATGAAGTTTCTACTTTTCTTGATAATTACGCTTAATGCCATCTTTAAGTTATTTTCTGCTGAATTTCATATT
This sequence comes from Orchestia grillus, assembly GCA_014899125.1. NCBI lineage: Eukaryota > Metazoa > Arthropoda > Malacostraca > Amphipoda > Talitridae > Orchestia > Orchestia grillus. Next base: position 10,585 of record VOMN01084369.1, read on the forward strand.
CTAACCTACCAAACAGCCCACACACATCACCTGGGCATCAAATTTTAGGTGAGCATAAAAAGTTAATTTTTGAACAAATTTGAATTAAATTAAAAATAAAGTCTTAGATTGGTTAAAACTTCCTGTTTTTCCTGTTCCTGTTCCTCAGCATAAGAATAGGTTCGCTTTTCGTGCTCTCGGATCTCCGACGCTGGAGTTTCTGCGAGAGGTCCCAGCCGTGGAGGAGTTCAAGTTGAACGGTTGTGTCAGTCGTCCTGTGCAGCTGGTTGACTCCTCTGTTAGGTGCTTACGAGCAGCCCTAGCGTTCTACGTGAAATAGTGCGAAGAACTTCGCTGAAGTTGATTTTTAAATTTGTTCCTTTCTTCTGATCGTCGTGTTCATTTTTCTAGAACTAGCCCTGTATTGGCGTAAATTCGTAGTCGGGTCTTCATGTCCTGAGTGGAGACGTAGACTTTCAAAATTAAACCCTCACCACTTAGCAGAGTTTTGGGAACTTCTTCAACCACGCCGAGGTTTACTTTTGGTGAAATGAAAACCAGTGGAATGTTGAATTGGTGATTGCAGAAATTTTATCTTCCGATTTTAACAAATGTTTCATCGGAAATGAACAGGTTTTATAGGAGTTGCGTTCTAAGGTTTCAAATAAAATTGGAACGCTATGAATATGATTTGAAAATTGCAATGTGTAAATTATTACACAATATTCAGTGTTTAAGCCCGCATTCTATCGATGATATCTAAATAATGCACTCTTTTTGCTGTGATTTTGCGTCACCAATCAATACTTTCATTTTACCAACGACCGACGTCCAAATATTAAGTGTACAAAGAAAGTAGAACAAAATTACCTGACGGCTTTCTTTACAATTTTAACAAAAAATAATTTTTTTAACTCATTACTAACGTTTGCTTGGAGGAAGCCAGCTTTCACTGGTCCAAATATTTACTTCTTCAACTACACAGCATATGCATGCATAGGTGATCTAAAAGCATTACATAAATATAAGTATCAACTATTGTACAATACAGATGCAGAAGACGTATTTCCTATTTACAAAATTTTTCTACAAAATCAGATATACAATAGACTACTAACTCAAAATAAGTGCTCAAAATATTTGATCGGTAATCTCAGGAAATTATGGTCAGCAAATTTTTCCTTGCTGTCGTCCTGGGCGCAGCGAAGCGGACATTATGGAGGGAAGTGCCGGTCACGGGCTGGCGGTGTGGGAGTGGAATTTGGAAAAAGGAAGGGCTATTTTCGCTCCGAAAGTTTTCCGTTTTATTCGACGTCCATGGGCTTTATTCAGCTAGTCTTACTGGTCCATTTAGCATATTGAGCTGAGAGGAAGTACTGGAAGAATGCATGTAGAGAGGGATGTGGTTGCCGAAATAAATATATGTGTGATAGCTCTATGCAGTCGTATGCTACTAGAACTGAACTCCAGTAGTTCTTCCGATAGGGCTAAAGTTCGTGAATTTCTCATACGACTATGTAGACGCCCTTTCACTTTTCCATTTCAGTCCGTTATGTAGGACTGTAATAAAAATTATCCATTTAAAACTCTTAACTGCTAAGCCCCCTTTAATGAAAGTAATGAGTTATACCTCCGAATTTCAGGCTCTTTTCATATTTACCTATAAATCCAACACAAACAAGATTATAACGATTTTGAATTCTGCATCGCTTCAGCTGACAAAGTTCTGAGGGTGCGTGTGAGTATATGTGTCTGTGTATGTATATGTCTGTGTGTGTATATACAGGGTGCGACAAGTATTTGAGAACACACATTATAAGTAAAATTGTATCCTTTACGTCATCGTACACGTCCCTTTTCATTCACGCTAATATGGCAGAACCAAAACTAACTCAAGGAACACTAAGAAATGCGGTTTTATTTTTCTTGACGGAATGATACTCCAATTTCAAGATCCTGTCTTCCTGAAAATCGCCTAGTCATTCATCTTAAAAGTTCAGCGAGAACTGGAGGCCTGTAGCGGTGATGTAGAAACCGCTTTCTCCTTTAAACGACATTGCCAAAGCTCGGACAGGACCAGAATGTCCGAATTCACCGACTTCGTCCAAGTTGCTGTCCTAGAAGACCCTGGGTAGTGCGTGATCGAAGGCACCCGACATGGAGCTGCAAGATTTATGACGAACAGCAGAATCATGACGATCTCCGTTAAAAATCGTACATGATGCGTTGAGGCCAGTTCACATTCGAGCGAACCCTGAAGAACAGAGTTATTTGAGCCAAGCGCCTCTTGAGCAGGCTCAAACATTCGGAGCAGCGAAAAATGCTCTGATTCTTTTCGGATGTGCGTTGCCTCTAGCTCCCCTAACGTCAGTCCTTTGCACCATTGTTTAGGCGGTTGAGAGGGCAACCAATAAGCCTCCACACAAGACGGCGGAAGCTCTCATGACACCTTTTCTTTATTCCATAACAAACCTTCACACGATCCCTTTCCTTTCAGCCAGCGGACGATTTCAAAAGTGAGCATAGGCGACCATTTTGTTGGTCACTGAGAGTATATAACGTTAAAAGAACGTTTTTTTTCCAACACGTTTTACCGTTGGGTTTTAAATGTTTTCAACTACTGGTGTGGTGGGGGATGTGAGGAATGTGGGGTGTAAACTTCCTTTGCCAAGGGAAGTACTCCGCAGTCACGTGAAAAAAACGGTAAAACGTGTTGGAATTAATAAAGGTTCTTTTTTTCAAGACAGAGGTAATGCTCCATCTCCAGTCTCTGCTTCATTGCAGAGACTGGACTTCTTCCTGGACAGAGACATCGTCCTCACGTTCCGTAAAAATGGTCATTGATGTCATTCGTCCAGGAGCAGGAAGTTGGGCTGTGAACAGAATGCACATCCTAAGTTTAGACAGAATATACTGTTCTTTTTTATCTACAGAGCCTTTACAATTGACCTCCATGGCATCCAACGCATTGTGGCTCAAGCTACCAGCTTGTCTTAAGTTTGTTTCCAGTTTGTCTCCAGTTTATCTCATGTTTGTTGCCATTTTGTCTTTCGTTTGTTTCTAGTTTCTCTTACGTTTGTTTCTAGTTTGTCTTTTGCTTATTTCCAGTTTGTCTCACGTTTGTTTCCAGTTTGTCTCATGTTTGTTTCCAGTTAATCTCATGTTTGTTTCCAGTTTGTCTCATGTTTGTTCAATTTGAAATTAGAAATATGGCTTAAACATCCCGTCGCTCGTCTAACAAAGACCCAGCACATGGAACATAATTTAGGAACTTCACGGATCCACTAACTCTGCAAGTTTGGAGTCACATCCATTCTTTTGGGCAACTTTGCATTCATATTGCGCACTGTACTGTGAAATGCACAGTACATAACGACTGTACGCAACCAGCAGTTCGAGAGCAGCACCATGCACAGCAATAACATAGCCGTACCTGCGCTGGGGGTGCGGCGGCACAGGAGGCAGGGGGCGGCCCCCTCCAGCAGGGGGGTGAAGTAGGGGGTCTCCAGGGGGTCCTCGACCACGCACAGTTCTGTTGGTAAAACTTTCATCATTCTTTGAGTTGTACATTAATGGGCGGACCACTATTTTAAAACGTATAGTTGAGCGATATAAGTTATATAACATAATTGTTTTACGACTTTACAGTAAAATGAATTCGGTCTTTAAAATACATTCAAGCACGTATTTAAACGATTAAAATCGAGATAAGGTCCCTAAAAGTTTGGAATTTAATGTCAGAAAAAGTAGCCGCATGAAAAACACGTCTTCCTTGAACATGAATTTAGTAGTGAAGACAGTACCGTAATTCAATTGATAGCGCTACAATTATGTACATACTTATCGATCATTTCCATAAAACATGTTAGGCCTCAATACGTACACTAGCGGGAATAGCGGACGAGTCCGGTTTTGAGCCTAGCGCAATCGAGCACAGGATGTGTCGACAAATAATCATTTCTGAAGATTACTTACTCAAAATCACGCAGTAATTACGAACCGGCTCATTTTTCGGTCCAAAAAATTATTCTATTTTGTGTCGAATAACGAGGTGGTCATTGGAAAGGGGAATGTGAAACACCATCAAGTGAAGCATATTTTTGTGGGTTTCTCAAGACTTCATTAAGGAACTTTTTGCCATCAACAAAAACAAATTCCCGGTGCAGTCGACGAAGAAAGAAAACGCCCCGCCCGATGGTTCGTGACCTTCCCCCCTCCAGCCCAGGGCATGGCATTTGCAGCGCCGCCTCACCCCACGCAAAAAGCAACTTCACGCACCAAATCGGAAACTGGTTTGAAAGTGCGCCTCTTGATCTTGGTTCAGATACCACTCGAGATGATCAGGGGTCAAAATATGTGTACCATGGGCTGGAAGTCTGATCAAATTTAATTCAAGATTGACAATGCGTTTTAGTTTTGAATTTCGCTGTTTCTACTGAAATTTCGACATCTTTATTGTGAATGATTTGCAAGATGATATGAGAAGGATACACATGTCTGAACAGTAAACGTTTCGGAAAATAAACACATTTTATCGCCAATGGAGCTTCTGCAAAAATACCTGATGTTACTTCACGCTGAGATTTCAAAGAGTATCAAATTATAAGAGAAGATTTACTGCTCGTATTAGCAATAGCTTGCTTCGCCTATTGAGTTCATCATCACATTCTCCTTAGCCAAAAACTATTGATTACCCTAAACTTTTACAATAAGTTATTGTGCATTAGGTTCCATTCCATTTTTATTGAATAAAAATGCAAAAGTTTCACTTCTCCCTAGACAGGGCCGACCGATGGAATTATTAGTTCTCACACTAGACCTTTGTTACTGTGTAGTTATTACTAAAAAATTAGACGCCAATACTGACATAAACGTGAAACTTTGAATACTGACACAAAGTAAAAAACAGCTCAAGTTTCCACAGAATTGTCTTGTCTTAAGTTTGACTCGATATTTTTTATAGTTTTGTTCAGATAAACACTTGATGGGGCCCAAAGGTGAAGGTGCACCTTCACAATATTGATAAATTTTGTATCCATGCCCATCAGTCGAAACTACATCTGGCGCAGAATTAATCGTTCGTGTTTGCAAACAGTGCATAGTCCCATAACCAAGAGTTGTATTTTTTCAGCTACCCAGAGTAGTCCGCAGAGCTGAATAAATGTCAGTTCTAAGATTATCATTGAATTATTCCTCCTTCATTCATCACGCAAAAAGAAAGACATCGTGCCGCCAATGTTCCATCGTAACATTCGATGCAATTTCATTGCTGCAAGTTTTGTTGAATGGAGGCAAACTCACCACGTCGCAGCTGCAATGCTGACCCGTTTGAATTACAGAACTAACTTTGTAAAATGTGACCAGAGGCCATTCGTCACGGGCAGGGTGACGAACGTTCGTCACGAACACACGAGATGTTTAATTCATTAAATTATACTGTCTTTCTTCAATAATGACTTTTTGCTTATCAGAAAGCCGTGATCTGAACGGACATCAACTTGCTTTCCGATATTTTTTTTAAATAAAAGACGTTTTCTCTCCACAAGCGCTAAAGGGATATTGAAAAGTGCACGTTGGAACGTGAAATTTTCATAACAGCTCGTATTTATGATGCTGATTACTAGATTAGTTCTGAATATTTCATGTCAAGGACACATTCAAGCACAGATTTCAGACTATTATAAGTTTTACTCATAGATCTAATACAAAACGAATATCATCGATGCTGAAGTTACGAATTCTTAAGCTTCGATTTCGAAAGTAACGTATGAACTTTCAGGAAAAGAGATCAGGTGGCATTTTTACTTCAACATGATGTAAAAGGCTCACAGGTTGTAAAGAATTTCCGATGGAGCGCATAACTCGTAGCGTTCTCCTAAATTCTACGAATCATCCTGCCTGAAATTCGAGCTACCTTTAGCACTCTCGTATATAAAACGGTCTAATTTTAAGTGAGATAAACGTACATCGCAAGGTATGTGAATGACTAATTTCAGCTCCAATACATTTCGTATCAGTTCTAATTATGGTAGCCGTATATGAGCAACGGGCCGAATATTTCATGTAACGCTACAACATGCATTTAAAGCACAAATTGGCAAATGATGGAATTTCATTTATCCAAAAACCCAAGCTAAGGAAAACTGAAACACTGCCGGAAGTCGATAATATTCTGCTCAAATCCTGTAAATTCATTGATGTCGCCCACGGATATACGTCAAAATATTGCAAAAATTTCTGTAAGGCAAAAACATCCTTCAGCAAAATAAAATGAAATAATGAAAGCTCATACGTTTTATTTGCGGCACAGTTGGCCATATGAAGTGTGCTCACAGGCATACTGTACAGCACTGAACAGCCTGGCTGACATGGCCGACGGGTATTCTCCAGCTTATGCCCTGCACAAGGTCATAAAAACTCCAGGGGTCATACGGAACAGTGCTTCTCAAACCATCTGATGTGGCAGACCGGCATTTTTTTCAATTTGAAAAGTACCGGAAATATTTCATAGTAATTTTAATTTACACTGCAAACGATATATACAACGAATATACTAAGAGTTTATCCCTTTCCATGTTCTATTCACGTTTTGGAAAAATAATACAATATCAAAACATTTAAAATTGGTACCGGTAGCTGGTGGCTCGCGTACCGGCACCGGTTCGAGGACCACTACTTTCAGTGGCACTGCTGTTGAGCGTGGCACGAGTGTCCTGAACTGCCGGCAGCACTCACGAGAGGGGAAGCCATACGGGTCTAGCATTATTATGATCAGGACTTAATAGGCGGCTTTGTTCTACTTTTAGAAACAAATGCAAATTCAGCAAAGATTTAGGTCCAATGGCTCAACAAAAGTGTGCAATTTCTGTGCATCTGATTGCAGTGCACACAAATGCAGGGGCAAAAGCTGTGTAATCATCTCTAAAGACTAAAAATAAAAGGAAGGATGAGAAAAAGAACAGAGCGGAAAAAAATGGACGAGAAGTAGGCTGCACCGTACCCCTTTCTCTTACACTTGGCAGAGTGACCAAAAAAAGTAACTTAAAACAAAAGCCAAACAACGATTCTCACAGTCAACTCGTGCACTAAGTATTGCTTATTTCAATGTAAGTAGCCCAAGAGACTCTCAGGGGGGCTGCGCGCTAAAACACATTGATGACGAAATGTACTGTCAGTATCACTTTTAAGTAAAGTTCAGATATAACAGATATCTCGAGTAGCTAAATCCTCAAGGTACATATGATGACCTACAGATTTAGCTCACCCTCTTCTTGAACTATTAGTAGCTTATAGAGTACATATACAACGGTAGCTTACAAAGTTTCAGTAGCTTCATCTTCAAATGGTGTAGGTCCAAGTTATCGGGCGAGTTACAGTCTTGTCGAAGTATATAATGATGCCCTCCGTATCATTTCAGCGTCATTTCCCGCGGCAAAATACAGCGTCTTGCAATGCCAGGGTCGCAACTCTAGTGTTTACGTCATTCATAAGAAAAACGAGCCGGCGGACTTTCAGCTCACCAGCATACATTGAAACTCGGCGTTTTTTAAATCTGAGATACGAGTAATCGAATCATACAGCGCCGTTGAATTTCTAATACATTCCTAAAGTACGGTCAGTAAATAGAGTAAAATCTTCTTTAGATATTACTTCATCCAGGAATCTTACGAGTTTTTTCTTCTGCTTAGACACTTCAATTTTCTCTCTGGGGCGAAGGAAATGCCTGTCTGCGCCCTCAGGCGATGTAACAGTCCATCTCAGCCTCTTCTCATCTTGCCCCATAGACTTAAAATCTCGGCCAGCTTTATCAGTTTCTCAGCTTCCCTGTTTCTTTAACAATTATTTTTAATTTCCTGTGCTATGGATGGTAGACCTCTTTTACCTGTGCTTCCATATTAGTACTGAAACCAGAACATCTAACTTAAAAGAAGGATTAATACATAACTTTAGTACACAACTTTGGTACGAGGTACATAACTTCAGAAACAAACGTAAAAACTAAAATTGCTATACTTCAACAGAATTCTGAAAGCAAAGCAAGCATAAAAAAAGTTAATCCTCAATTAGGTACTTGATTAGCACAATTATTACGATTTTTTCATTCAGCATGAAAATCCAATTGAGCTACTTCCGAAGATATTGAAAATGAAGGCCAGATCTTGCCAACATGTGAGCGATCACTTTTGCTTTGAAAATATCTCACATTACTTAGTTTTGCCTTAAATGTTCACAGTATAGGTATATTTGAAGTGAAAAATAAATTTCCCGTACCTGCATGTGAATCATTTTGTATATAACAGGAAATAGGCAACAGTTCTTCTAAAGTTAGGAAATTATTTCGAGTCAGTTTTTGCATTTCTCATGTACTTTAGACACAATAAAAACTCATGTAATTTCTAGATATGTTCCACATCTACGGGTAATTACACAAATTTTATGTATATTTCATATTCATAATCAAAGAATTGTCAAAGAAATTTAAACCTGGATGTAGTCACATTACTGCCAAACCTACTTCACAATCCGGTGCAAGAATAGCAGTTCTAAAAATATTTCGTGAACTAAGATGTAACGAGGAATTAAATTTTTCGAATTTGTTTAACGTTCGGGTGCTACAAATACACTTTCAAAGTATATTGTTAAGAGAGATACACTAAAATAACATTATAATATGTTTTCACATTTTAGAACATTCATGAAATTCTTAAGTACATATTGCACTCAAGAACACTCAAATAACTTGTAAATATTTCCTTGTTGAAAGGAAATCAAATAAATTCTTCAAATGCTTCGGACTTAGATGCAGTCTTGAATTTAACTTTAGAAATTCGGGACACGAATCCAAAATTTGACTCGTATCAAGTCGATTTTAAAAGAGAATTTTATATGGTAAGACCTAAGGTTGAAAGAACAATAAAGGCTATGAAAATTGTCTATCACAAGCAAAACTCATAAAAACGAAAAAGGAATAGGGTGTGTTCCAAAACTTAACTACTGTTAGACAATCTAAAAATGAAATGTCGATGACGACTGTCTTCCTTAAAAAGAGTACATTCTCGACTAATAATACTTTCGTCTGATAAGCCAAGACGAGAAACATGCCCCTTCTTTTCTTCATCGATTGTGAGGGCCTGCCTCGTGACAGGAAGAGCAACGAGATGAACGAAAATATAAACCCACAACGGATTCTAAAAACAGGTAGGTAATGCGGCAGCAAGCACGTGACACCATCTCCCAGGGTCACGTGACTGAGACAAAACGAGCGTATTTAATAACTTGGCACACTCGATTCACCGTGAAAATAACAAAAATGGCGCCAGTTTGTTTCCATCGTGCAGATCTGTCTAAAAATTTCACTGATTGCGCATGTTGTCAGCGTGAAAATTAAATTTGAATTGAATGTACGGTTTTAACAATATTAAAAACAAAATCGATATTAATTTGGCCCCCAGTGTGTGTGGTTCAAACACCAAGTCGTCATAAATACAGTATACAGGCGCTACACGTATACATTGATAGTTTTAATTGCGTTTCAGGTTTCCATATTAAAGCCTGTTCTCCATGCGCACATAAATAGTGGCATAGTACAAAAGTAGCGTAACTGATTTGTTCTTATTCTTATTTTTTTCATGAATTCGTGTGTACTTTTTCACATTTACTATGCGTAAGGCGTCTAGCAACTTTATTTTGAAAATTTACCCTGTGATGGTATTTACGAGCTTAATTTTCAAGTACAACGCTTACATTTTCGAATCATATTTAGCGTAGAAAGATTTCTAAACACTTCTAGTTAACTCTTACCTACAGCTTAACTCACAATTTGAGGCTGTAATTGCCACAAGGAATAATTCGGTTTCCCCCACTTCCCTCATAAAGTTTAATTTTACATCATTCTGAATTAGCGCTCCACTCAAATATTTTATATTTGCTTTATTATCTTATATTCAGTTAGGTATTCAGGTTCAGGGGTAAGCCTGCGTACACATCTCATGTTCATATTGAACGAATGAGAGAATATTCATTTCTTATCTCCACGTGCATTTCCGATGTTGAGATTCATATAATGTTTCACAATGGGTTCAACTTTCATAGAATTAATGTACAAATTCAATTTCTAACTGATGCAACAAAGTTCAATAAACACTTCTTATGGTTTCGCATTAAACACAGGATTCTCAAGCCAATTTTACCATTTCTAGTTGAGCGCGAATTCATAATTAATTCACGACATCAATTTGCCTACGAAGTTCATCAAAATTAGTTTCGTTCTCCCCTGACACACAATGAACTCAAATTAAGTGCCGCAGCTCAGTGTATTTTCAGTGAGTTGTGTGTATTTTGCATGCCAGTTCACGCGGGCGTTTCATTAAAGATATCCGCGTGATCCAGCACCAGACATCCCACAGGGGGGACAGGGAGGTGGTGGTCAGGGCTTTTATTTTTATCAGCCAGGCTAGAAATAGAAGCTCATCACGGGGGGTGAGGTGAGAAGAGGACTCAAGACGTGACCATCTACACCGAAGGTCAGCTTCGGGCAAATGACTTTTTTATTGGGCTCAATTATGATGGCCGTGGAGGATGATCTCATTTAAGGGGGAAAAACGCGGCCAAGAATGATGTCATTCACAGACAACGGAGAAACAACGGTGTGATGAATAGAATACGCTCGAACATCCAACCCATTCAGAAAATATACACGAATGAAGTCTATCACAAAATACGCTTGAAGAACCACGCCATTCACATAATATGCGAAAATAACCTCGTTAATCACGAAATACGCTAATATAATCACGTTATCCACAGACAGCATTGAATAAGTGTCATCACACAAACGACAACGAATGACCAAAACAAGCACGTGCAACCATCGGTCGTAGAGAGCAAAGAGCCCCGGTGTTCAGCACGACTCCATAACCGAGAGCATGCCACGGGCCTCCCGGGTCACGGGCTGATGGTTCCTTACTAGCAGACCGAGGGTGGGTCAGTCATCATAAGAGGTTCCAGGTCGCAGTGCACGCAACTAGAGGAGTCATGATGCCTGCAGAGACGCACCCACACTCGGCATAGAACGGCTTTTCCAGAGGGTCTCTCATGGAAATAGTGCTGCAGTATGTTGTAGGTGCTCATGAATTTTTATCGTATGGATAAAAACACTGTAGCTGAGGTAAATTCAACGTAAATGATAAAAGCGTACCTGTTCAACAACCTTTACGACAATGTTATTATGATTCTAGGAATGAAAATAATATTAAGGTAATTCTTCAAGCAGGGTGCCAAATAAAGACGGTGAATAAACTTGGGATGGCTCCTACATATATGGAGTAAACGACAGAAAGTCTTTCTGCATATCTAGAAGCACTCGAAACTTGAATGTCATAATTGAATTGCGAGTATTTTCAATTTACCTTACGTTGATTTGATACTCGTGACCTAAACAAGCATAATAACTATATGTTTCAATATTATGAGAGTTTGATGAAAATGAGTATTTGTAAGTTTCTACCGCCATTAGTTACGGAGTTGAAAATATTTGAAAAACGGAAACTTTTTTGCAGTCCGTCTTGTATAAAGAAGCATGTAGTGTCTAATTATTTTCCAATTAGCTTAGAATAAAAGTGGTAACCGTCGAGTAACTAAATACTAGAGGGTTAACGTACCAAGAGGCCACTGGCAGACCGGCGCCAAAATTAGTCAGACTGCGTACTTTCACCTGTGGCACACGCGGGGCTGGCGTTCAGTAAATACCGTGTAAGCAGCCGACGGATGCGCTCAGATATTTACGCTTCTCCAAGAGCATAATAATAGGTACTTATTTTAAGATCTTTACATGATAGGCCAGACCAAGGGCAACGCTGCATGTGACCCGAGCTAGGGCAGTGGATATACATAAAAGGGCTTGGCTCCCTTCCCGACGCGAGGGTCTACGAATGAAAACTTTTACGTCTTGCGTGTATGAGCGGACAGAGAGATTCCTGTGGTTTTTGATGCTCATTTCTTGATTTTAGGGGAATATGTAAACATGACGGAAGCAAGGCAAGAAAACTGTTAATGGGAAAACCGCGAGATTTGGCCTGCAATTTAAAATTCGATCTAAACCCGAGTTACTCTGAACATACGAGCAGTGTTACATTTGTTGATGAATTTATAATTGAGTAAGAATCATCGCATTTTGACTTTTTCAAGACTCAAATTAATTGTTTCGACAGAAAGCTGAAACTATTAACTCAGATGCCATTTAACTTGGTATTACACACTATATTGAAACAGGAATTTGCATGAGCTTTTCAAGAGTTCAAATTCAGTGAAAAATTTAAAAGTTCATACAAACTGCGTATTCCAGAATGAATTATCACCTCACCTGACTAATTAATCTACTACGCGTCACTGCAATAAAA